>BGPR01042367.1:0-13284 GCA_013235015.1 Araneus ventricosus | reverse complement strand
CTGTCTGTGAACGCGATAACTCAAAAACTATTAAAGCTACAGGCATGAAATTTGGTATGCGGTCTTTACAGATAATTTGTACGTTACTGTCAAATTTGGGATAAAATCCATCCACGGGAAGTCTGTCTGTCCGTGTTCATGTGAAAACAATAACTCAAAAACTTAAATAGCTAGGTGTATAAAATTTGGTACACAGTTTTCTCATCAGGAATGTAGGTCCGTATAAAATTCTGTCCCAAATCTGTCAAAGTGTTGACTGTCTGTCGGTCTCTATAATCGCATACTTGTGAACACGATGACTCCTAAACCCTATTATTTAGATAAATAAAGATTGGTATGAGATCTGCTAACATTAATTGTAGATCCATGCCAATTTCCGTATCAATGGGTTGAAAAAAAGGCATTCAAATGGCATATTTGATCTTCTTTGTGTTACACAAGGCCGTGTTGCGTATTTTCGCCTTGGCGGGTGCCAAGGGAAACTCGTGGGCATGCCGTTTTGCTTATTTTTCCCCACATGTGTTGGGGAATATACGAGAAAGTTTAGGGGAGATCACTCCCGCTGGCTTATTTTGCAACTGCAGTTGTGTAAAATGATATATACGAGCATGACGGATGGAAGGAAAACAATTTGAAAATTATTTTAGGCTTAAATTTTTCAATTAAACTAATTAAAGCACGATATAAATAATTGTAAATGACAGAGGGGAAAGCATTTTTTAAAATTATTTTACGCTTAACTTTTTTGACTAAACTAATTAAAAAAATCCCTTTTCGGCAAGCTGGAAGGCAAAGGTAGATTCCTTTACGTTAATGTTACAAAAGTAATGAAATATTACATATTGATTACATATCTAATGACTTTATTGTTTCTACGCATTGCAATATTTACGCTGTGATTCTGATTTCATGACATTTAATTTTTTGCTATATCAAGGTTTTATCATTCCATTTTACATTCCAAAAGGTTATGCTAGATTTATTGGTCAATACATTGGTTAAATTTTTTTATATCCCAACACATAATCATTCAACACGTAGGAATCATAAAGAAATAAACACCACAGCAGCGCAAATATACCATAGATAACATTAAGCCAGCCTATCTGAAACAGTAGCAAGAAATTGACACTTGACACGAATGAAGAACGACTTTAGATTAGTTTATTTAATCTAGGTTACCATATAATTGTGCGAACATTACTTTGTCATATGGTAAAATCACGTGGCATGAAACATTTAAACATTACTAGAATGGGCTCATTTAGAGAACTCCCTGGTTACAAAGATAATAGTCACTAAATTCTTAACACATAAGAGAATAAAAATTATTAAACATTGGGAGTTCCAAATTTAATACGTGTGTTTATAGCATAGGATATGAATGCAGCCATTTTGAACAGAAAATTTAAATCTCCATCGACAGTTAAAAGCAAATACTCAGGCAGAAAACCCCCAAACAATTTTAAAGTTAAATGAGATATTTTTCAATATAAAAAAGGATAAAGGGAACTCTTATATATCTATCTTTTTTGGCTATTTTATATTAAATTTATTAAACAAATCTTGACGCAGCCATGATTAGTTAAATATGAAATTAAATTAATCTGTCAAATTAACTAATTATCAAATTAATTATTAAAATTAACTGTTTGGTTTATTAAAATTAACTATTTACTTAAATAAAATTTAATATTTAGTTAATTGTGTAATATTAACCTTGTAATGATCTAATAATTATTTTAATTTAAATAAAAGTTATTGTGCCTGTATGTATGCTTCACATCTCCTCCTAAACCACTGGACTGATTCCAACCAGACTTTGCACACTTTTTATTTAAGACAAGGGAAAGTTCACCTTAACTTTTCAAAGTCCAAAAGTTACTTACAGTTTCTGCTAATTAAAAATTAAACAAGGCTTTTTTCCACTATATCTTTGGAAATCATTACCTCATGAAACTATTTTTACACCTTATTATATTTTAAATAAAATTTGCATTTCAGTGACAAAAATTTCATTTCCATATAATTTGTTTCTCTCATTTTTATATTTTTTCAAAATTAATTTTATACTGAATTCGTAACAATATTCTTTATTACTGAAGAATAAGAATAATACGAATATATATAGTTGCCAGAATACATTCACAGGATTCTTGACTAATGCTAAAAGAAAATTTTATAAGTAGACTATTAGCAATTTATATCTTGACCTAATACTGATTGATTTATTTTCATTCTTCAAATTAATGAATAATATAATAAAATATTCATTGAAATCTTTCTTTCTTTTACTTTAGTAATTGTTAGCGACATTTGAAGAACCTATATAACAAATAATAATTTATGGAGAAAACAGCTGTTTTTAAAAATCGTTTGTTTCAATTGATATTCTCATTTTAATTCAAAACGCTTCAGATCAGAAGAGGAATTTGCGTATTATAATTTTTATACAATAGTAGTTTTTACATTAAACATGAAATTATGTTTAATGTAAAAACATATTATTAGACATGAAAGCATTTTAATCCGGAGCAAAGCCAGGTATATCAGCTTGTTTACCGTACAAAAAGTGGAAGTGAATGCGGCTGATGGGAAATCATGACTTCTAAGTAATTCTTGCTGTCAAAAAATTTTCAATATAAAAGTAGTTTGTTATGATAAGGTGATAATTCCCCTAACTGAAATTTTCTTTCTATCTTCAATCGTAACGGAGCTATGGGGAAATGATAAATTGAGGGGCTGGAAAATTGAATATCGCTTTTCAGCTCATAACTTCTAAGCAATTTTAGCTGACAAAAACTTTTAATATAAAAGTTGTACGTTCTTATAAGGTGATGATTCGCCTAATTGAATTTTTTTTACCTATCTTTAGTCGTAACAGAGCTATGGGAAAATGATAAAATGGGGGAGGAGATTGAAAGCGGCATTTTAGCTCATAACTTTTAAATAATTATTTAAATAAAATATAAATTTTAATATAACGCGTTTTTAAAACGGACTGAAAAGTATAAAATAATTTCTTCTAGCCCCATACAGATTCAAAACGAAAAACGTGGGGCGCATGTAATAGATAATTGATGCATAAATAGTTTATTTCAGTCACTAACAATTTTATTCCAATGGAAATGATATGAACTGTTGTGTGAGTTTTCTCAACGACAGCTACTCCCTACACTCCTTACTATTAAATATTGCATGCGCCCTACGTTTAAAATCTGTATGGGGTTATAACTCTGTATGGGGCTAGAAGAAATTATTTTATACTTTTTAATCCGTTTTAAAAATTAAAATTTTTATTTTATTTAAATAATTATTTTTTGCTTTTTAGTCTTGTGTGTGTGAAATTTTGCAATCGATTTTAAACATCTTGATGAGATTATGACGGAGACATGTGGCAAATTCCAGGTTTATTTCAGTTTCTCTTCACCTGATCATAAATAAAAAATTGTTATTTTCCTGAAAAATTAAGTTACGTGACGCAGAGACCTTCGAGATATAATGAAAAACGTACTGCGCATGCGCGAAGATCTAAAATATGGGGAGCTTCGATGATCCCATAAGCCATCCATATACCCAAGAACCAACTCTGTAATGTTAATAGTTTTCGAGATATAATGAAAACATACTGCGCATGCGCAAGGATATGGCTAAAATATGGGGGTGCTTCGATGATCCCATGGGCCATCCAAATACCCAAGAACCAAGTCTGTAATGTTAATAGTTTTCGAGATATAATGAAAAACGTACTGCGCATGCGTCATACAGAATATGAAATGACAGACAAACAGACAAGAAAGCGAATTAATATTGCATTGTCATCTAGTTCTGAGATATGTTTAAAGTTTCAAGCTCATCGGAAAGTTAGTTTAAAATTCATTCAAATTTGTACCGAACAGACAGACAAGAAAGCTACTTAATAAAAACGTGGTAAAAATTGTAGCTATCAAAAATTTTCAATACAAAAGTTGTTTATTATAAAGAGGCAATAATTCGCCAATTTTGAGTTCTCTTTCTATCTTCAATTGTAAAGGAATTATGGGAAAATGAAATCTTCAGTCCTCCACCATTTCCACCCCCTTTTAGCTGGTTATCTCATCTACAAACTCGGTGGATATTTTCACCGAACTTGCAACATATCCGTCGCCTGTTATAATCTAATAAAAATTACTCTAGTTATTGTGTTCACAAGATAACATGGGCGAAAGCATTATGCATATACGTCTCTACTAATAATAAGGAAAAGAACATTTCGCCCTCTATTCTCATAAAGGTTAGAGCTGCAAGAATGAAAGCGGGTGGAAGAGACTGCAAATGACGAAAGCTTTCCAACGAGGGGTAACATGCATAGGTTAAAACGTACTTTAAGTTAGGGGGAGAGGAGGGGAAGGGTGGGAAAATCACTTTTCAGCTCATAACTTCTAAGCAATTGTAGCTATTGAAAAAGTTTAAATGCAAAGATTATTCACTATGATAAGGCAATAATTCGCCTAATTTGAATTCTCTTTCTATTTTCAATTGTAAAGGAATTATGGGAAAAAGAAAATTTCCATCCCCCACCATTTCCACCCCTTTTGAGCTGGAAAGCCCATCTACGAACTCGACCGAGGTTTCCACTATCCTTACAACATACCCCATGCTGGTTAAATTTACATGAAAATTACTCCAGTTATCGTGTTCACAAGATAACATGGGAAAAAGCGTTATACATACATATATATATATATAAACTTTTTAACGAAGGGTGGTTTTGGGTTCTGGGGGTCATGATCGGCGAAGATCTGCAGAAATTTTCCGAAAGTCGTGTCAATTGCGCCATTGCAATAGGTAGAGTTCCTATAAGGAATCGACCTAAAATCCCTTTCGGCAAGCTGGAAGGCAAAGGTAGATTCCTTTACGTTAATGTTTCAAAAGTAATGAAATACTACATATTGATCAATACAGACGCAGCCAATGACTTTATTGTTTCTACACATTTTGAATATTTACGCTGTGATTCTGTTTTCATGACATTTAATTTTTTTTACTATATCAAGGTTTTATCATTCTACTAAAAAGATTATGCTAGATTTATTGGTCAGTACATTGGTTAAATTTTTTTATATCCCAACACATAATCATTCAACAGGTAGGCGTCATAAAGAAATAAACATCCTAGCAGTGCAAATATCACCTAGATAACAATAAGCCAGTCTGTCTGCAATAGTAGCAAGAAATTGACACTTCACACGAATGAAGAAAGACTTTAGATTTAAAAATTAATTTATTTAATCTAGATTACCATATAATTGTGCGAACATTACTTTGTCATATGCTAAAATCACATGCAATGAAAGATTTAAACACTACTAGAATGGGCTCATTTAGAGAACTCCCTAGTTACAGAGATAATAGTCACTAATTTCTTAACAAGTAAGAGAAAAAAAATTATTAAACTTTGTGAGTTGCAATTTAATACATGTGTTTAAAGCATAGGATGTGAAAGCAGCCAATTTGAACGGTGAATTTAAATCTCCATCGACAGTTAAAAGCAAATACTCAGGCAGAAAACAAAAAAAAAACCATTTTAAAGAGATATTTTTCAATATCAAAAAGGATAAAGGGAACTCTTATTTAAATATCTATCTCTTTTGGCTATTTTATATTAAATTTATTAAACAAATCTTGGTGCAGCCATGTTTAGTTAAATATCAAATTATAGCAATCTGTCAAATTAACTAATTATCAAATTAACTATTAAAATTAACTGTTTGATTAATTAAAATTAACTATTTACTTAATTAAAATTAAATATTTAATTAATTGTGACGATATGTTCACTAAAACTTTTTTTATGGCTCGTAGTATTTGCCAGCAATTTTAATCTTATAATAATCTAATAATTATCTTAATTTAAATAAAAAGTTATTGTGGCTATCTATGTATGATCCACATCTCCTCCTAAACCACTGGACTAATTTCAACCAGACTTTGCACACTTTTTATTTAAGACAAGAGGAAGGTCACCTTCAACTTTTCAAAGCCAAAAGTTACTTAAAATTTTAGTTAATTAAAAATTAAACATGGCGTTTTTCAGCGATATCTTTGGAAAATATTATCTCACAAAACTATTTTTGCACTTTATTAAATTTTAAAAATTAGCATTTCAGTGACAAAAATTTCATTTCCATTCAATTTGTTTCTCTCATTTTAATATTTTTTAATTAATTTTATACAGAATTCGTTACAATATTCTTTATTGTTGAAGAACAAGAATAATACGAATATATATAGTTGCCAGAATACATTTACAGAATCCTGAACGAATGCTAAAAGAAAATTTTAAAAGTAGGCAGTTGACAATTTATATCAGGACCAACTATTGATTTGATTTATTTTCATTCTTTAAATTGATGAATAATTCACTAGTTAATTTAATTGTTTCAAAATAATCATTAAAACCTTTCTCTTACTTTAGTAATTGTTTAGAAAATTTGAAGTACCTATATAACAACCATATATAGTACCTTTGTATGGTGATAAAACTCTATGCCAAATTCCATCCATCTAGCTCATAAGGTTTTGAGTTATCATGTTCACGTGCACGTGGACGGAAAAACATTTTTACTAAAGAGGAATTTCGTCGAAAATTTTAAAGAAGTCTACAATTTCAGAGAAAGAGTTTGTCTCGAAACGTTCATCCGGCTAGCTAGTTGAAGTTTTAACTGATCTTGCTCACAGACAAACAGTCAGACAAAATCCCAAAAATGTTTTTTCTGTCTACCCCTATACTTCCCGGACTTGTAGTCTTATGTATCTTTTGCCTCCCAGTAACTCGTCGCCACTGGTCTCAAAATCTGAGGACCATGGCCCGTATCCCGGACCTTTCTGACGATTAAAACTTTTTTCTTTCAAATCTTGTAAACGAGAAAGAAAAATAGGAAAATTAATGATCAATGCAAAATTATCGAGACCGTATTTTTTTACTCTAACATTTGTCATTTACAGTTCGATTCTGTGTGAAAGAATTTTTTTTTGGTGTACAACAATAGAAAAAAATTTTTTAAGCATGAAGATCAAAATAAAGATATTACTTTACAAACTTATTGCAGGCCGTTAAGAGAAAGGAGAGTATTCCGGAGACATCCTGTGAGGCTCTGTACACAAACTTTAAACATGATAAGTACCCTATTGTGCTAACATGGATCTTTCCAATAAATTAAATCCGTCGGTTAGGTAACAAAGCTTTGAAATCATGCTTCTTTTCACCCATTCTTACAAAATGATAATGGTATTCAGTAAGTATGTCATGTGCAAACCCTACATGGGTCATGTCAAAGATCAAGGTAGAGTCCCCAAAACTTTTTTAGCATATTAAGTTTATTTCAAACAGTTCTGTGACAAAATGGCAAGTATAATTTAATAACTTGTTAAATTAATTTATAATTATAACTTGTCATTATAACTTATAACAATATAAAATTAGATAATTATATTATAACAATTTATAATATTAAATTCAATGCTTTCCCCTGGATGTTTCTGAAAAAATTGACTGAGGACTAGGTCGAATATAGTCGTCGAATGATTTATCGACCCCAAAATGAGAAACTGGATATGCACAGCGAATAAAACAGGCTCAAATATATATTTCATAAATTAGATATCCTGCAAAGTTATATTGCGGGCTTGACCATCTCAAATTATCCTTTTCCGGATATTCGCACTTTTCTTCCAATCCCGCCAGTAAATGTTTGGAAGACGAGGGCGGAAACTATTGGGTAACAACTTCTCTCTTCGCACCAACATAAAAAAGCAGGGCATTAAAAAAGAACTTCTCGCTGGTGGCAGATTTCACTATGAGGGCCCCAGGCGCAAAATTATCTTGAGCCCCCCCTCCGTCAGAAAACTTTATTGATGATAAAAATGAATATGAAAATAACATTTATGCTTTAATTATTGGTCTGCTATTCAATTTGAATTATATATATAATTTTAATATTTTTAGTAATTTTATATAATGTATATAATTTATATATGCATTTTTATCTATTTTTTGCTTCTATAATATATATATATATATATATATATATATATATATATATATATATATATATATATAGTATATATATATATATATATATATATATATATATATATGATTTTTTAAATAGATAAAAGAAATCTTTTATTCAAAACAGATTTTTGGTTTTGAAATTTAAAATAATTAATTGACAGTGATATTCTTTCGGTCTTTGATTCTATCGTGGGTAGGGACATCCACTTATCTGCAAATATCTAAATTTTATATTAAAAAACAGAACATTAGTTCAAAATTGTTTTAATAAATGTGATTGTTTTTCTTCACTTAAATTTATACAAGGTAACTTATCTATATTTAAAATGGCGCTTCAAATCATCAGATTTATCTTTATGTCATAATGAATTTACCATAGACTAAGAACCATTTTATAGCCATCTAAGTTTGGACCTGGAATAAGCGGGTTCTACCTTTTGTCCCAAAGGATATAAGGTATATTCTATAATAACAATACGGAAAAAAGAGGGAAAATAGTAAATTACTCTCCGAACAATTTTAAAAAATTTTAAGGTAAATTAAGAATGTATTCAAAAAATATTGACACTATCGTTATACAAAAGAAAATCGTTAATTTTTTTTACTGTTCCTTTCTTTTAAACTGTTCTATTCTTTAAAGATAAGAATTGGAATTCTACAAAGCACAATATGTTTGTATATAAACATGACTAATCAAGTTTTTAACAGAAAATTTGTACTAATTCTCAGTTTATTCACATGTTTCTGATATAAAAAAAATTAGGGAATAAACATTCTTCAATGTGTCAAAAACAAATTACAGTTGCTAAGGGTAACAAAATGATTCAAACATTAGTGAGAGTACAAAAATAAAATATTATGAAACTATTAGTAAAGGCAGCAATGAAATGCTACTTTTGAAATCTGGATAAAATTTATGAACCAGAAACAGGTGTGTGGAAAGAAAAAGATTGCAAAAAAGTCATCTTCTTCTTTCTTTTAATTTTGAAATTTGTTGTCTATAATTTTTTTTATAATCAGATTCCTTCCAACTACATCATTTTCTATAAATAAAGGACAGTTCATTTAAATGCCTTGGCTCCATACTATTCCTGAAATAGTTCTGACCGTTTCAGAACTGAAACAATCCCTCTCCCTTGCATATAAAAATTAGTAGGTAGAAAAAATTTTAAAATTGTTTTACCCGTTGGAATCGTTGATTTTAGACTGTCTTTAATCAATTTGGACAATCCATTAATTTGATTACTTTTCATTTTTGTGTATTTAAAATGCTTCATTTCGTCCTTGAAACAATGTGCTTCGATATCATCAGCATATTTTGTGGTTAAGTTTTTAGCAAGTTTCAAATACCTTTTCTTCTAATTCCGTACAAAAGTAAAAATGAAACATGAATATTGTTATAGAAGATGCTTCTTTTGCGTAAAGCAAAAAAAACATTCCTGTTGTCTTTTATTTTGAATCCACTCAGTTGAGCGACGCCTTGAGAAAGTTCATCTAGTGAAATCTTTTAACTCCTTACTTTGTTCATCTTTTATTTACTTAATAAATTTTTATATTTCTTGATGATTTAATATAAATTAATATAATTAATTAATATAAATTAATATTAATAATTTATTATTATTATAACTATAATAAAAAATTAATTTAATAAAATTTAATTTAATATAAATTAACGTATTTATTATAATAATGTAATCCAAAATACCCGTTTATAATACTGAGCAAAGTAAAAAACTAGCTTAAGACAAATTTTAGGAAATGTGTTGCTATGTTTGTAACTTTTTGCAATTTAAAATCCTTTATTTAAAAACATAATTTACGAAAAATCATTTAACTCCTCAAGTTTCAAAGGGCATTTAGAAATAAATTGCATGAAATGATTTGAAATAAATTAAAGAGATACCCAACGAAATGTAAAGTGAAAGACTTGAATCAATAGCCATAGCACAATAAACAAAGGTATACAAATCTTGTGTAAATTGTAATTAAATCAATTTCAATAATTTAAAGAGATCTGAAATTGACATAAGCAGTATAGAAAAGATCTGAGATGCAATGGATTATAAAATATTTAATTTCTCTTAAAGTTGAAAATTTCTACTTTTCTTTCAAATCTTATCTTTAAATATATATATATATAATCAATCTTTTGATTTGAATGTCCGAATTAATTTTCTTAGCGAATTACGAAATGCACCAAAAAATGGCTTTAGGTTACAGTATTCATTTTTACCTTGGTAAGAAAAAGAATTACAAAAAAAAGGCCATTTTCCCTACTATGAATTAAAATCATCACTTTATAATTTAAATGTCGTGCTATGCTGGTGACATATGCGACGATCCCCAAACGAGTTTTAGTGATACAAACATACACTGAAGAAAATTATTTAATGTTTAAATAAATGGCAGCATTCACATTGAAATTTTAATACATTTCATTTGATCATGAATCAGATAAATCTTAATGTTTTATGACAGAATTATTATACTATTCTCATATTGCGTTACTTTCAAACCAACGGCATACGAGTGGTTAACATCTACAAAAAAGTATCTGAATTACACAAATTATATTTTTATTCTTTCAATTTAAGTTATAAATAGAAATGTAAGTACTCGTCTGGTTTCTTTTGTGTTGATACTAGTTTCTTACATTTGGTAGTCGAAATCTTGACCACTTCCATCTCAAGATGACACTATAAGGTCTCTGAAAAGAAAGAAGAATTTTTCCTTCTTTCACAAGATGCGTTACGCACGTTCTAATTTCTTCTAACCAAAACAAGCACAACTTTTCTCTCCAATTATTTCACCTAATGAAAGAAAGACCAATAAGACTGAGGTCCCCAGAAGGAGTGAAGGCGCTGCAGGAAAAAGTGTCCATTTAGCAAGGTGAAAAGGGTCCCTTTTGACCATGGTGTGGTTCTTGCCTAGGAATGGAAAACAAGGTGCTTTTTTCTCTTTTACTCCCATTTTACGGTCGAAATATATGTGGGAGGGAACTCCCCCCTACCTTAAGAATCTGTCGAACCTAAGACGCTGATAAGAGGGGAGGGAAGGGGCAAAATTCAATGTTTTAACCATTAAAAGCCCAAAGTGAAAGAAGATACGTATTTTTTTCTTATAATCCTTGTGTTTCAGGGTGGGAGGTCTTATTTTTATCTTGTTTACTATATTGTAGGAAGGATAAAAGGGGCCTCGTCCTATTGGACGAGTGGTCCTTGCGTTTCTCTTTAGTGGCAAATAATATGAAATGTTGCTTTTTTGTTTTGTTTCATCAGAGAGTAGGCGCACAAAAAAATACTTGGACATTTTAAATCTTTTCTAAGAAATTAGTTTTAAAGAGGTGAGCTCAAATTATTTCTTTATTTTAAATTGCTTTTGTTGTATTAAATGCTACGCTTACTGCCAGCTTGATTCGCCCATTTTATTAATTATATATTACTATGCCAAACCAATTCTTAAAAAATATCAACTCATTTAATTTTTTCTAAGCTAATTTTATCCAAATTTTAAGTAATATACTTGTATCTAATAAAATTAATGACTTTGATTTTTACATTCAATTGTTTAAAACCAGGTGAATGGTTTTAATAATATCATTAAATTCAATGAAAATTAATTTTACTTCTATCATGCATAACGATTTAAATTACATTTATTCCACTTATTTATCTGATCATAACTTGAATGTTTTACACATTACAAATAAATGATGGTATGGTTCTTACTATCTGTCCGGTGAAAAAAAGATGGAAATTATAGATTAAAATTCCAAAATTGTAGATCTGAATAAAATTTTAGAAGAAATTTGTCAAGGTCATTCATTGCTTTGTATCTTATGGTGTGTGTGTGTGTGTGTGTGTGTGTGTGTGTGTGTGTAGTGTGTGAGAGGCAAGGAAGATTTATAATGAGGGCAATTCGAGTAACCTCCGAACGTTGTAAAAAACAAACCAGCACAGAGGAGAAAAAATTTATTTACATCAAAGGTACAACTTCTTCTATTTTCAACATAGTCTCCCAAGCACTTGTCGTAAAATTGTTTTACCAACTTACCAATTCCTTCTGCATAAAGCAAGATACGTTCATGATTTTAACCAATGTGTCGTTAAAGGTTTTAAGTTCCTCATCGTCATGAAATGTTGTCTCAAGCCACTTAATATTGCAGGAACAGATGAAAATCAGAAGGAGCCAAGTCCAGTTGTAGGGAGATGCTGAAACACATCCCATTTGGAATTTGAGCAAAACCTCTCCTGTTCTGCTGTGCAGTGTGAGGTCGCGCAAGGTCAGTCCAGAAGCACAACCCCAGAACTCAGTAGGCCGTGACGTTTGTTCTGATGGCTCTTTTCAGTTCCTTCAACGCGACAGTAAAATTTTGCTGATTGTTGTTCCACGTGTCATGAATTCGATATAAGATTCCCTTGAGCATCCCAAAGATTTGTAAACTATCAGCTTCCTTGCTGACAAAGTTTGATTTTGGCTTTCCTCAGCCGGGTTGGAGAACCAGGCGACCCCATGCCATAGACTGTTGTTTGTCTCCTGCATTTACATGCTACCCACGTTTCCCCTCAGCAGTCACTATTCTGTTCAAAACCTCATCTGTGTGGTACTGGGAAAGAAATTTCAAGGCAGCGCCCATTCGACTGGTTTTGATCTCCTTTGAGCATTTTTTTGTTCATCGGTACAGACAGAACTTCCGGTAGCCTATCGTTACTGTCCTTGCTAAACCGTCAGAGAAATGTTTTAAAGGTGTCTTGGAAGTTGGGTGATTAGAAATTACGGAACAAACGAATTTTCTTATCGATTTCTCTTTGATGAGATCAGCACTCACTACAGACGGCCTTCCACCTCGTGATTCGGGTCATGGCGGTTTAAGTTCTTCCGTCCTGAAAAAGTATACCCACGACGCACTACACCTTCTACCTGCGATGATGTTTTGGCCCCGTATACGACAATTAACGATGGATATCCGCTGCTTGACAGTTTTTGACCCAGCAAATCTTTATCACCTCGTATCCACATTTGGTGGGATTTTCTTTTGAGGCACACATTTTGTCACGTTATAAATTCGGCAAACGCTTGGCTCTATGACACTCTCACTCGCTGACTGGAAGCTTACTGAATCACAGATTGTCGTGTATTCGATTGAGGCGAACTGTATTTGTGCGCCACGCTCCAAAACGGCGGTTAGTTTCCGAGTACAATACGCAACTGGAACGAAGTACTTG
>BGPR01042366.1:0-13285 GCA_013235015.1 Araneus ventricosus | reverse complement strand
TGAACATATGTCCTTTCAGATTCTGTCTGTTTGTCCCATTAGAAATTTAAAAAAAAAGTAAACAGAACAGTTTTGAGGCTGTATTCGATAAAGTTTTTTTTTTTTTTTTAATTTTTTTTAATATATGCAGACATGACATTTTTCCGCGGAAACGCGGATTTCCGCTTTTTCGGCATCGAATTTAATCATTCTTGAGATCGATGCAAATCTGCGTTAAAATTTTTGTTAATCCCCTGGCGGTTTTTGTTTGCGCGCGCAAACAAAAACTGTGCTCCGTGTGCACATTCAAAATAATGTCAGATTTGATAGATAAAAGATCAGGAAGAATGCATATTGAAACATATTCTTCAATTTAGAGTGTTAAATACGAAGTGATGAGCAAAAAGTAGTGCGCTTTTGAATATTTTAGAAAAAAGATTTTTTGCGTGATGCCATTGATAGTAACTAGGAGGAACTTGATAGTACGAAAAGAGCTATGAGAAAAAAATGAAAAAAAAAAGCAAAGAAAGAGAGCAAAATTTAGAAAACGGAGGAAAATGGCAAACTGGAGCATAAAAGAAAACTTGAACTGTTGGCTCAAAAATGAGAAACAAAAGTCTGAATAATTATGTATAATCAAAAAGAGTTTTTGCATGGCCATATTTTTTAGTGAGATAATTTTTACCATAGTTTTTATTTTAACAAAACTTTTATACGTAACTCATTTTTCACCCATTATTTTTCTTTTAAATAATAATTCTACAATATTTTTAATATCTCAAGCACTTTTTGTATAAATTTATTCATTTATTGTCCAATTAATCATACTTATTTTACCTCTCGCTGTTTACGTTTGATACGATTCCGTATTTATGAAGTTCAGCTTTTTTGTTCCAAGCCTGTGTCATGTCTGTATATGGTATACATCTGAAAATTGTATATTATTGTTAAAGTACTGCTTGTATGTTGAGTATAGGAAATGTTAATTGAATCCCCCGCCTACACTTACACACTCGTTTATAGGTATGTTTTCTTAAAAATTCCACAGATCATTCTTAAGATTTCAGAGATCAGATTCATTACAAAAAAAAAGTTTATTCACTTTAAAAGCTAATTTTTCAGACTTTAAAGCCATTTGATCTAAATAAATGGGCACTTTGAGGGTTAATATTGATGCATCTGAATAATTTTTTTTTAAATGTATGTGGAAGAAATACTACTTTATAGAAGACTTGGAAGTTAATTTTTTGTTTCGTTAACAAAACTTTGTATTTCTGAAAGTCAACATCATTGTTAGCAATTAGTTCAAAAAATAATCATACCGCACACTTGCCTAATGTGTTTTTTGTCATTGCTCTTTGTTTTCAGGTACTGGCATCGTTCCCTGAACCCTCGTAAACTTATTGAAGTTAAGTTTTCTCATTTGAGCCGAAACATGACTATGCAGCGAACTCTAAAGCTATATAAGTTACCTGAAGTAAGATTTTATTTACATCATTTTTGTCATCAGATTTTTGCATATTGGTGTTAATTTTGTCATTTATTTTTTAAATATTTTTTTTAGAACACAAAAACGGCTGGTTTTCGGCAAATGAAAGAAAAGGATATTAAGCAGGCATTAAACTTGCTTTCTGAGGTAAATATAATATTTTCTTATTTATTTGAATTTAGCATTTTAATATGTTTTATAAGTGGGTAGTTTTTTGCTTTTGTGATTTTATATTTGTTTAATTTCTTTTGTAATTTCTATTTGTAATGTATTATTTCTTTTTCTGCATTAAATTAAGACATAATGGTAGGGGAGGATCAAAGTTAAATAATTACTTAGCAATTGCTGAGGATTTTGTTCTAATTGAGGTATTATTTCAGAAATTTACAGGGAGTCTATTGATCACTTTGAAAGTTGAAAACGCAAAACTTCTGAATAAATGTTTGAATTCAAGATTATCCACCCATGTTCAATGATATTTCTTAGTTTCTTAGAATTTTTTTGAATTAATTGCTGAGGAAAATGTTTCCAAGTTTTCTACACAAGCGCTTCTTACACTTTTAGCCCTGTGAAGTTATTTTCTTGTCGAAAAATTATTAGGAATCTGTTGTATATCTGGAATCATGGCAAATTCCATCTACATAAGAAAATAAAACATACTGATAACACATTAATTAATTATTAATAAAAATCATGTAATACAAACGTTCAATGAAATTTAATTTTAAGTCTTAATATAAATGAGTTTCATAAATATTTTTGATTATCAGTATTTGGAATTAAGCACCATACATTATCAGTTCCTAAAATTATATTACACAACCACATTTAGAATCGGGGTATGTAGTGTATGAAGATCTGTTTTAGATTTTTTTTTTTAAGTACTAAAATTGCTGTAAAACAGCAGGCATTTTTTTCCCATCTAAGGATCATCTTATACTTGAAAGCAAAACGGAACCTGAACCTAAATTTATGGTTTTAAATCTGAAACCTTGACTTCGTGAACACGTTCTTTATGTCAGTTGAATAATTGAAAAAAATGGTTTTCTTTGATATTATAAGTTTAAAATTTTAATTATTATTTCTAAATTACACAAATAGCTTCAGAATAAATTTTAAATTTCGGATTGATTGGAACATAAAGTCATGAAATATTTTTTTCTCTTTTTTAGTAGACACCTTACTATAAAATTATGGTAACATTTTAAAAATTGGAGATTTGAGAAATTAATTGTTTGTTAATACTTTAAAATTGAATTTTTTACATTCTTGTGACAGATATTAATTTTGCCACAATTATGTGACAAATTAAATTTTAGTGACAGATTTTTATTTTGTTCTTTTAACTTGTAAATTTCTAGTAGAAATGCTGTTTCTGTAATATTAATTATGTATGAATGGCTTTAATTTTAATGTATTTTTTGTATTTTATTATATATTTAATGAATTAAATTGTAATGTTATATTTGTTTATTATTATTCTCTCTTAGTATTTATTGAAATTCGATCTTGCCCCATCATTCAATGAAGAAGAGTTTCGATATTGGTTTCTTCCTCGTACAGATATAATTAACAGTTTTGTTGTTGAAGTGAGTCTAAAATAATTTGCAATGTTTTACATTTGCTTTTCTTTATTTTGTCTGAATAATTTTGTCCATTAATCAATTTTTTAAATTCTTGTTTTGAGAAAGTTTTTGTAATCAAGAATTGTTTTAAACTGAATAATTATGAAACTGTGTCCCATTTTCTATATATTCATATCTCCATTCAGTGAAACTCCATTAGACTCGCCAAATCATTTACTTTAAGTATTTTAACAAAAGCAATAAATTTAAAATAAAATATCTGAAATTAAAAGACCTTGTGCTTTTATCTATTGGAACTCAAAAACTGAGTCCATTGGAGCAAATTTGACAAGTTTTGTGCATATATGTATTTTGGATGCTGATGAAGTAAATATGTAAATGATTTTTAAAAAATTTAGTGGGTGTCAATTCACATCAAGCTGCCACAACATAAATATTGCTACACAAGTTATATAAATATATGTTGTTATTGATGAATATGTTAAAATTATTGAGTGCACCTTTGGAAATTTGTATCATGATATTTGTTGAAAAACACACATTCAAGAATTCATAACAACTTTTGTATATATATATATGTGTGTGTGTGTATTATTTAGAACTGCAATATGCCACATTTTTTTATTAAACTTACAATCTGTATAGTATTGTTGTTATCTATTCAGTATATCTGTGTGTATAATGTTTATTCTTGCTCTATATACTTGTAAAGAAATATATTTGAGTGTTTTATTAAATGAAGTACAGATGAAAACAATAATTGTTTTATTAATGATGAGATATAAATAATTTATTGTATTTTATTAATATTTGAACTATATAGTGGGGAGTAAAATTTGAAATTTCTTCAGTAATTTAGTAAATCATTTATAGTATAAATAAGTAGAGCTGTGTAATAATTATATATATAAAAAAAAATTGCATGAAATCCTAATGAAAACAATCTCTGGATTTTTAATGAAAATTTTACTAAGTTTATTGTTTCTACATATTGTGTTAAATAGTTTCCAGAATTTTAACCTCTTAATTTTAACACCATTCTTCTGTAATTTGTTGGTAGTTGGTTTGTGTAATTGCTTTGGAATACAATAAATTGACCTAGAACAGGAGTTTGCCTGAGACATGCCCCTGGATAAAAAATAGGTTTGTTAATGTAAGGGTTTGTCACCTATGTGGGTTCAACTATGTTCAAAAACTATGGTCACTTTTTTCCCATACCCTACTTGACATTTTTCAGGCTTCTTACCCACTCCTATTCTTTTTCAAGAATAGGCTATAATATCTTTTATTATTATTTTTTCAGCACTTGCCTCTTATTGACGGTTATTATAAATTATCAAGATTGTTAATTTTGTTGCAAACTGCTTAATCAACATATTCTAAAGAATCTAAAATATTTCTGTTTTTGTTTTCATTCCTTAGGTAAATGGAACAGTTACAGACTTTGTTAGCTTTTATACATTGCCTTCCACAGTTATGCATCATCCTGTTCACAAAGGTTTGAAAGCAGCTTATGCCTTTTATAATGTTGGTAAAGGAACTCCTCTCAATGATCTAATGCAGGATGCTTTAATAGAAGCTAAAAATGTAAGAACTTTTTCTTCCTTCTGTTTTTAAGCATTTACTCTAAATTGTGATTTTTAATAAACGGTAGCACCAAGTATTGTCTCCATTATAATTTAAATTTTGTGCATTTTAAAGTAGTAGTTAAAAATTTATGATTATGTGTGATTAGGCTATGCATATGTGGTGTTTTAAGGCAGTGGTACGCAAACTATTTTCATTTCCGACCCCCTCACTTTGTGTAAAATTTTTCACAACGGCACATTTTTTGGAGAAAAGCCTTGTATATTTTTTATTGTCAAATAAATTGCTTTAAATTTAGCGACCCGCAAAAATTTTCTTGCGACCCCCAGAAAGGTTGCAACCCGCAGTTTGCGCACTGCTGTTTTTAAAGCACAACAGCCATTTTTGGCTCTGCTATGCAAAACATGTGATTTTACAATTTTTTTCACACCTTTTAACTATATAATATAAATAAATGTAGTGCATTTAATAGATTAGCATGGAAATTCAACTTGAAATGAAACAAAAGTGGATCAAAACATTTATTTAAATGTATCCCAATAGATAATTAAAAAAAAAATGCTCATATGAGCTTGTCATTGCTCTTGTTGTGTAGATAAAAGTTTGGACGAAGATCATCTCCCAATATATCTTTTAGAATAATGGTGTTATTGCTGAAGAAGGTTAGAATATATGTATTAAATATTGATATTCTATTAATATATTCAATATTTAATACATATTTCTCATGAGCATATATTTGTTCACATTGATATTTTATCATTTATTCTTTAAAATGATAAAATATTGATATATATGAACTAGTGGCTTGGGCTTAAGTAAAATCTATTTAGTGTATCCAATTTTGAGATAGTTTATTATAACCTCCTGTTTTTGATTAAAAGGATAAATTTCATACAGGTTGGTAATTCAAAAATGTTTTTTCAATTTATTATTTCATCAGTTTGCAATACATCACTCAAGGGAACAAAATTCTCAACAATTGTTACCATTCTTAACTTCTAGGGCAGCAGTTTTAACAAAGAAATTATAATGTAGTCCCCCCCCCCACACCACTTTTAAAAATCATTAGGAAATAAGAGCTATAGGTCCTTCAGATTATTTGTGGTACTACCTACTCTTGTCTTCCTCCATTAGCAGTCAACACATCCACACATGTGCCGTAATAAAATAGGAATTGAACATAACACAATTTGAGACCCAGTAGGTTAGTGTGGCTAAGGGATGTGAAATCTAATTGGTTTACTGGTACTGCATATGCATCCGCCCATAAGCAATGGTGAGATATCTGCGGACCACCATAGAGAAAAGATTAATTTTATTATCTGTGGTTTTGAAAATGTAAACAGAATATCAGTCAGTTACATATCATTGACTGAGGTGTTAGAAGGCGTTTTTCCAGTTATTTTTGAAGCTTAGATTCTTAACATACAAGTTTAAACTTATATGAGATTTTGGATTATTAAATTAATTTGGATTGCACATAAGATTTATGATTATTTATGAATACTTAGATGTTTCTGAAGACCTCTGCAGTTTTAAAATTATTATTAATCTATGTTAAAACCTTTTAGAATTTAAAACTTCTGTTTATGAATTTATGTGTTGTAATTTTGTTCCGAACACCAGATAATACCTAAGCAGTAGTTTAAGTGTGCTAAAATGCATCTTCAAATTATGTGTTCTATATGTAATGATATTTACTGCCGTTTCTTTAAGTTATGAGCTATTGAACTGTTATTTTAATATTTAACAAATTTACTGTTATGCCCATATCATTACCTGGCGTATCATTTTCTGCAGTGCAGTGTGGATACTGAAGTGATGTGCAGCATAAATTCACATATCACATTGAGTATTATTGTGAAACTAAATTTTAATGCATCTTATGTATTTTTGATACCTGTTATATGAAATGATTTACCATCAGAATTCATATAGTAATTGTAATCCAAAACTTCATATTTGTTTCATGCTTAAATTCCAGTGTACTGACTGAAAAATCTATCATAACTTTTTGGAATGTAAAATGGAATGATAAAACCTTGATTTAGTAAAAAGTTAAATGTCATGAAAACAGAATCACAGAGTAAATATTGCAATGTGTAGAAACAATAAAGTCATTTGCTATGTCTGTATTGATCAAAATGAAATATTTCATTACTTTTGTAGCATTAACGCAAAGGAATCCACCTTTGCCTTCAAGCTTGCCGAAAGGGATATTTTTTTTCATTTGCTAATTGTTTGAGAAGTCTGTTGCTAGCTGGAGAATTTAAATAATTTTTCTAATGTCTTGAGATATGTGCAATGTTAGAAAATTGCCTTTTTAATAAAAATAATTTTCTTTGCATGTTTCTTCACGGCTATGTTGGCTTCCATTTTTCTACAATTATTGGTTTAAAAATTATTTTTGCTTTGATTAAAAAGTATCGTTTGACATTTTTCTGTCTATAAGATTTATATTCACCTCTCTTTTACTTTTTGCATTATGGTAAATATTTTTGTGTTCTATATTTTCAGTTTTTTTTTGAAGTTAGTATTCATGTTGCATCATTATTTATGATGGTTATTTACAGTATTATTTTATTTTGTATTGATTTATTTATTCCAGATGGGATACGATGTATTTAATGCTCTCGACTTAATGGACAATAAGTCTTTTCTAGAACCTTTAAAATTTGGAATTGGAGATGGCAATTTGCAGTATTATTTATATAATTGGCGATGTCAGCCTATGCAACCAAATCAAGTAAGTTTCCTTGCTTACATTTATTTATTTAGAAAAAATTATGTTATTCTTATGATTCCGATGAAAAGGAAATTACCCAAATTAATATAAATCTCATGGTAGTTTTTTTAGTGTACAAAGAAACTGTTATTTATCTTTTAAAAAAATTGTGGTGTATTTTTATGTGAGTTTTAAGATAATATGACAAAATTCAAAGCAATGAGTGGAAACTTTATTCTCTTAGATTTTGCAGTAATTTAAATGGGAAAAAAGTGTTAACCCATTATTGCCCAGCATCCCAGTTTATAGGACAGATACATTTCACTTCCATAATTAAACCAAACACATTCCATTCTTTCTTTGTCTAACAAGTCAATATGTATTCCAAACTCTGAAACAGTTCAACTAGCATATACCACCAGTTAGCTAGATTTTGAAGTTGGAGCGTTGTCATTTTGAAATTTTTACTTTTCCCTTTGATTTATTTTCGAGGTACTGAAAGGAATTTGATATTTTACTATATTTTAAAAATCTTTTAAATGCATATCTTTTTTTTAAAAAAAATTTCTTCCAATTTTTCAATAATTTTTCTAAAATTATATATATATATATATATTCAAAATTTAATCTTACTCCACAGCCTTCTTAATCTTGATGTTTTTAACATATTTTACAAGAAAATGCTTTAAATTAAGTTGAGTGTTAACAAGTTAAGAATTTCAAAGCTTTTATTTAACAAAGTGCTCTTGCTTATGTTTCATGAGAAATTGTCCATAGACCTAATTTTTAAAAATCTTAGTTCATTTTTTACAGAAAATAAAAAATCATAATAATAATAAGTCATTTTCGTAGTACCTATCATAATTATGAAAATGAGTTGCTAATTTCTTTCTTTCATCTCTGTAAATAATTGAAAAATTGTATCACTTCTTGCTTATGCTTTACCATTCCTTATTTATCTGTCTTCATTCCCATCGAATGTCAAAAATGCATATTAAGAAAAACTCGGCTATAGGTATTCATTTTTGTTAATGTAGACTCTTTAATTTAAACCAGCCTTATTTTTTGAAATATTAAAAGTTGATCTGAAAAAGGATTTTCTGATGAATTAATTTTTTGTAACTTCCTCAAACCATATTTGTTAATAATAAATATTGAAATTTAATCTGAAAAACCTTTTTAATGTGTACAAAAAGATTTTAAGATGGATTATTTTTATGAGTTTGCTCAAACCGTATGATATTTTTAACTGATTTATTTATCATATTTAGAAGCATTTTGATACAGTATAGTGTTAGATAAGACCAGTTAATAAAAAATAAACTCATTTCTTTAACTTTATTATTTTTAAATTATTTGAAATATAGTTTGCTACCACCTTAGAAAAATCTATTTAAATCACCTCCCTTCCCCAATGATGAGCTATGAATTACAATTTCTACAATATGAATTTTTATTCCATCATATTTTGATTTCTAAAAATATACCTTATTTTTAAATTGTTTCTGATTATTAATTCATTGTTTCCTTACCACATTTTGTTTTATACTTTTTTCCTGAAAATGTTCTATCGGGTAGTTCTCATGTTTTGGATGTAAATCAAAAGAAGAAAATAACTTGATTTTTATTTTGATTTATTTATAAGCCTTCATTCTCAGGCATATATATATTCTCGTTATTCTCATTACATTTATCTTGCTTATTTATTTAGATGTAGTTAATTTGTGTCAACAAAATATTTTAAAATCTCAAAATTTCCATTTTCTTAAGATTTATTGAGTGATTTACTTTGCCAGGATGGAATGGGAAAATTCATTCTGGTTTTTCTGGATGTGAATCAATATTTTCTATTTGTGTATCAGTAACCAAAAATGTCTGTGTTCATGTTTATTTCTTATAAATTTGTGTAATAAACAATATATTTTTTCCCCTCGCAAACTTCCCTACTATGCACTTTCTTTAATATTAAAATAAATTGAGCTGATAAGGCATTTTTTATATGAATTTGAAACGTTTTATTGGTTGGAAAATTTATAAATGAGTTGATTTAATAAATGCATGGTTTCCGCGCACCTGGAAGGTCAAGTAAAGTGATGAAAAGTCATGAATTTGGATAATGGTTTAATTTTGTCATGATTTTCAGAAAAAAAAAATGAGTAAAAGTCATGAAAAACTATAGGCTGTCATGGATTTGCTGGGCTTTAATCGCCTGATAATAAGTTTAAGAAATTTATATTATTTATTTAAGGATTCTCCAGCTAGAAGAACAGATTTTACTAGAATTACAGGTTGTTCTATTTTTCCGAAAAAAGTTTGTGCTGTTCGATGGCTAGAAAACAGTGATTACATAGCAAGAGCCATTGAAATAGTTGAGCCAATCACGAAGTATCTATCACAATTAAAACTTACTGATAGCAAATTTAAGGCCTCTTTGAAAACGTCTATGGAAGATCCTTTCATAAAATGCAAACTTGCTTTCGTTAGGTCATTGTTACTACAATGTGAAACTTTTTTGACAAATTTTCAGAGTAAAGTGTGTGTGCCCTACTTGTATGCACAATTGTCTCAGCTGTTAGGAGGGATCTTAAAAATATTTGTTCTGCTAATTTTACTTTCTTATCATTTGGCTAAAGTTATTGAATTCAAATTGAATTAGAAAATTTTTGGTTGCATTTACAAAACTGCTATAAGATTAAGCTCAGATTAGATATGGAAATACAATAATTTATTTCTATGTACACGAATTTGTAAACATTTATAAGTTCTTTTTCTGTCCCAAAATTCCTGTATTATCTCCAAACGCATACCTTTTGTTTGCATTTACATAAGATGTTTAATTCGTATATACTTTAACTAAAGCATTTCTAAGTCATGGAAAATTATTGGCCGTAATCAGGGAAAGTCATTGAAATTCATGATTTTGTAACATTGTATTTTGGCAGATACCTGCAAATGAAGGGTCAAATATTCCTCAGTCCATATCTAAAATATTGAATATAGCTTTTAAAATTATCATACCATGTGCAAACTCATAAATTTATCTATATTTTTACTGCTTTAGAAGTAATCAGGTTCAACTTGTTTATTATTGCTTTTGACTTTTAAAATAGTTGATGCAAATGAAGTAGTGCATTTCAGAAAAAGTAGTTTAAGCCATAGTTTTTTTAGGTAGATTCCTTATAGGAAGTCTACCTATTTTTCTTGTTTCACAAAGTAAAGAAAAGAAACAGCTGGTAAAAATTGAACATTTTCATGGAATTTGCGTAAACCATATTTGATCTTATAAACTGACCTATTTATCCTTTTACAGCTTTGATGCAATATAGTTTTTATTCTTCACCTTTATATCATTAAATGAAATGATATGTTGGTGTTCATGGCGATTGTTAGTACAAAATAGTTACAAAATAACTATTGAATTATATTTATACTATGAACTATTAGCTTGTTTTCCCTTGTCATTTTTTGGTACCTTTTTACATGATTTGTTTCCCCATAGTGCATTACTGCTCTGACTACTGAAATTGACATTTGGATGACCGCTAGTTTTTTTCTTTTCTTTACTTTGAATAAAGATGCTTTTATTAGTATCGTTAATCATTTAATCTAAAAAAAAATAATAATTCATTTTTTGTGTAATATTTCTGCTGTATATCATTTTTATGTATTATTCTGAAACTTTATTATCTATTATTATTTCTTATTTTTCCTAGTTATTTTACAAAGCTATGTATCAAGTAAATTTTTTTCAAGAAAATTATATTTTTGGTCCTTTACTTCAACTTATTCTTGTATTAATTCTTTCTTAATTTTTTTTTCAGATTGGACTTGTTTTGCAATAAACTTTAGGAGAAAATATATCTTGTGTCATTAAAGAGAAATATATCACAAGTGTACTATCAGGCTCAGCTTGACAACATTTGCAGATAACTCATTTCCATTTCTTTTATATATATTAAAGGCAAACAGATTGCCTTTAGAATTTAGAACTGCCTTCATGCCTGAGGAGGTAACTTTTGACACCGAAGTTACGTAACTTGTCCATGGTCCACAACTATTCTGCACACTATCTAGTGATATGTTCCAAGTAATAAAAGTATCCATCTCTTGTGCAAAGTAACTTTCATTTCGAAAGTGACTTCTCCAAGAGAAACTATTTTTTTATGGATTCATGCGTGAACAAAGTGATATATTCCAGACAAAAAGTAAAATAAAAGATAGCTTGTTATCTGTGATTCATCCTAATTGTCTGTGCTCTTGTAATTTTTGACTTATATTGCATTTAATGATGCTCTTCAGTCGCAGATGCTAACAAACATTCATGCTTATTGTTAGCTTCATACTTTCATTGTTGAGGTCTTGAGACCAAGTGGCAATTGCTTAACTAGTGAAAATAGTAGTCCCAAAAACAAATTTAATGCTTGTTAAAAAATATATACTCAGCAGATAAATTTGATTGAAAAAAAAACAAGATAAAGATATGCAGTTACTAACAATCATTTGAATTGCTTTATTAAAAATATATCTTGTTTTTCAATCTGTGTCTTATCAGTGATGAAGTAGCGATATGATTTGTCATCGCCGACCTTACAAAGGAAACTAATCAGAAATCAACATTAATTGCTTATATAATTTATAAGTACTTTTAACTGGGGCATCTGTAACTGTTTCCCTTTGCACACTATAGCAGAAACACTAATCAAAGTAACATTATTGTTCAAGCATGGTAAAAGAGGTGAATCAAATTTTAAATTGAAAAGAAAAAAGAAAAAAAGAAGAGAATTCAGTCAGACTTGCCTGCGTCATACTCCAACTCCATCTAATCTGGATTTTTTCCGATAAGCCTGACTTTGTCCAAAATTTGGCCCCCTCCCACTGATTCCATTTTCACTTCTTTAAAGTCATCTAAATTTAAAATGTACCTTAATTAGTTTCATTGTAATATTTATCGTTGTTATAATTCTAGAATAAATAAATTATGGCTTACAAACAAACTATAGCTAATTTCATCTTAAACCAAGAGACACATTATACTTTCTTATACTTAGTCAGTCCCCACTTTGGTGGGGGGGGGAGAATAGGTAACCTTTTCATTTTAGTATTTCATAACCCCAGAAATTTAAAGTAAATAATAAAAAGCAGAGTAATAAAATGATGAATTTGAAAAAAAAATCTTTAAATTGCTATTTAACGTTTTATGTTAATGAAATCCCTTTATGTTAATCTGTATTCACAATAATACATTTCACTTTTTTGTAGATAAACTAATCGCTTTCCATTATTGTTTTTGTTGCTTTTGTTTTAACAAGTTTGGTGATTGCACAGATTTAAACTATACATACAACTGATTAGTCAGATTTTGAAATCTAAAGCCTTTCTCAGTCTCGCTTTTTTAGATTTTCGTATTATTTTCAAGGTAATGTAAAGGAATAGGAAGTAATCTTTTATTTATTATTTTTCTTATATTTTTGCTATATTTAAAAAAATATTAATGATACTTTCCCAAAGTGAAAACAATTTCTCCCAGCCAATAAAAAACGCCATTACCGTTCAACTATGTTTCATGAATTGCAAACTAGAACTGTCGGTAAAATTCTCTTTAAATTAATTAGGGTGTTAGAGATGGTTTTTTATAGTGTTAATTTACTTCCAGTACTTTGAAACCCTTATATATTAACATAAATTCAGCTCCATTAGGAGTTGTGACCCACCAATGAATATCCTTGGTTTAAAACCACCTATACAGTAAGAAGCAAATAAGAGAATAAAAATACAGCATATAATTTTTTCCTGATTGAAATATGAAAGAAAATTTGTGAATATATTTTTCCAATTTCATTATAGATATGTATTTTGCTTCATGTACATTGAGTAATTTTTTTTTTTTTTTTTTTTTTTTTTTTTTTTTTTTTTTTT
>BGPR01042365.1:0-13285 GCA_013235015.1 Araneus ventricosus | reverse complement strand
TAAAAAGTAAAAAATAGTGCACAGATTTACATAATAACGAGCCAAATGCTATATTATATTTTTGCATTTGAATTTGATACAACATTAAAATAAAAAAACGAAAAATGAATAAAATAAAGGTATATAAAAAGATATTATATATTATGTAATGAAAGAGTGAAAAAAACTGTACTTCAAATATCATTTATGAACACTTGGGGTTTACATAAATATAAAAGGGATGATAGGGATTTAGGATGAAATGATAGGATTTTTATTTATGCAGAAGTTTCATAAAAAACTAATTGACTCCTCAAAATGGAGGAACTTATCTAATTGTCGAATAATAATAAGAATAAAACACACTGAAGTAACAAGTAATGTAATTTAATTCACGAGTGAAAGTGCACTATTTCATATACTTGATGTCAATTAATTTACGGTTTCTTTACTGTATATCAGATACAGCATAAACTTTAAATGTTCATCGCTTGTTCGAAGCTTTTCTTATTGCGTTTGTTTATTACAATTAATCAAAAATCCACCAGAATCATTGAATGATTTATAATATATGGGTTATCCAGAAAGTGAGTTTCGATAGCAATTTAAGCCGCAGCTGCGTTGCAATCGCAATGTGCCATGCGTTATGATTAGTGCAAATCATCTGTAAGTTAGAACAGATGTTTTGTGGTCGGTTGCAATAACGTTTAAAAAAATCGATATGCCCACTACATCTCTCTAGGGCGGTTGCAAAACAATGACTCCTTGCAATCCTCGGCTGGAATATATTCCCTCACCCCCTTTACAACAGAGACCTCACCCCTTAGGATTTTCATATATTTTTGTAACTTTAAGGCCTTACTTTCTGGTAAGAGCTTGCAGGATGACGATGCTGTGGAACAAGCTGTTACCGCCTGGCTGTCATCGTTCTTCGGTATGGTGCTTCGTTACGATAAGTGTCTCAACACGAATGGCAATAAAGTTTCAATATAATCTAAGACGTGTACCTGAGTTAACAATAACGTGTTTTGTTCCTTTACATTTTGTGTTCTTTTAAAAGGTCAATGGAACTTGCAATCTGGATAGCCTGGGATTATGCTTGTGGATATACAATAACGCGGTGTTTATGGGTTAAGAACATGTTTTGACAATTACAAGTATGCCTATTAATATCGTATTAAAATTAATTCTTATTTGCTTCAGCATAAGACATAGAGTTGTTTTATTAGGAACGGGGATTTCAAAATTCATACTTTCAGCACCCAGAATAAATTTCAAAAGTTTCAATTTTTATTGATGATATTCTTTACAAGCAGTTTAAATTAATTTGTTTTGTTACAAACTACCATTTACTGCAGTTCGTTTTTATGAACTAAATCTTAACAATAAAACTTCATGTATTTTAAGTTTCAAGACAAACTTTGCTATTTATCAAGAATAAAAAAGCAACTGTGCTCTGCGCATGATATATTAAAAATGAAATTATTGAAGTAAACATTCCAGCAAAATGTCACTTATGAAAACCCTTTTAAATGCCAAAAATTTCAACTAAAAATATATGATGAAATATTTTTATTAGCAAATGTTAATTAGTAATCTTGAGAAATTTCTCTGTTTTTCTTCACGGGTCAAAGTTTTATTCATTCATATAAAAGTTTTGATGAATTGAAAATTTTTTCTTCAAAAGTTTCTAATTTAAAGAATTAAAAAGTTCGATGTTGAATTTAAAGAAAGTTCTTTATAATCGCATTTATATGGGGGGGGGGTAAAAAAACAAAGGAAAGACTGTTAAAAGTAACTAATTTATGAAGAAAAGTATGTTGAACTGTTAAAAAGCTAATTAATGTAAGCTAGATAAAAAACTAATTAATAAATAAAATAATTTATTTTGAAAGAAAAGGACATTATTTTGTGTTTTCAACAGTTTTTACAAATTATAATCAATTTTAGATTAATAAAAATTTAATTAAAAAAGGTTGAGTTACATTGTATAATAAAAGCTTAAGTACCGAAATTCCATTTATTTAGGTAATATATTACACGTATGCCATTTAAAACAATTTTTCACTTTAAAACGTAGTTAATTGTGTACGATGATTTATTTAAAAGAAATATATTTTTAATCAGACTATTTCATAAGCTTAAAACATGCAAAGAATCAATGCTTTTTTAATGAAAATCTTACAAATTATATTATATATGCACATGTAAAAATACACTTCTCAATTATAATTTCATTTAGGATAATATATTCTCAAAACATGAGAAATATTTTTTACTTTACAGTTGAATGACACAGGAGGAATAATAGCTATCCGTGGAAAAATCTAGTAAAGAACATTTACTAATTTTCAATCGCTCCAAGTAATCCGTTAAAATTCGAAAAACAATTTTCTTTGGAAGAAAAATCAAGACTTGATCTGTTTTGGGTGATAAGCTTATTTTTTGAAGTTCTCGATCACATTCAGAAATGGAAATAAAAACTGTTACGCTTTAAATATTCTTTAAAAAAAACTAAATATTCACTGTCTTATCTTTATGCTCAGCTAAATGAAAGTCATTTAATTTTTTTAAAAATGAATATCCTCTAATTGTTTGTAAAGGTTGCAAACTCACACATTTTAACCCTCTAAAGGCCATTTTTTCTAGTATTGTTACAATAAAATGGCTTTGAGATTGAGATTCATTTAAGAAAAGAAATTCATTTAGCGTATTCGATGACATTAATTTTTCGTTAATTAACTTTGCTAATTAATAATTAATTATCAAGTCCAGACACTTCGTTATGGTTTAAGATAAGAAATTGGAACATCTATGTTTTTGTTTCATCGAAAAATTTGAGTAGAACTTATACCAACATTGAAAAATTAAAACAATCATTTAAAAATTGATGAAATCGGTGGTAAGTATACTTACCACGGCCTGATAAAGGGTTAATGAATTAATAGGTATTCCAGAAATACGTTTCAAAAAGTATTTTTCATTTCTTTTACGAACGAAAATAAAAAGGCATATCCTTCCTCTTTAGAGGATTTCTAATATCTTTCAATCCATTTAGTCACGGCACTGAAAGACGACATGTGGTAAAATCGGGCCTCGAAACTGAAATCCTACGACATCGAAGTCTAGACTGTGCCATTATTCAACAGTTAGTCTCGATAATGCATCAGTCTTATAATCGTTACCACTAATCCACCACGGTTTGAGAAAATGGAATAAAATTTCACATTGAGGTTTTTCGATATTATTGAGAAAAAGAGAAGTTCACATTTTCTTCTCGATACAGAATTCCTCAAATCTAAACGAGAACCGTTTACTTTTATGTGCGTCCTTCATGGTTATGTCTCTCTTACCTTTAGGCGTGCCCTTCTGGCCATAATATCACTAGGGTCCAAATCCGGACTGTTCAAAATCAAGGCACGGCCTAGGGATATAAGATTTATCACAGTACCTCAACAGAATCAATCAGAATTTTCGGAATATAATGTACCATTTCTTTTGCGATCATTTTCTTCGAGGAGAATAACAGCCAAAATGTAGGCAGGTAGGCGACGACTTAGAGACGACAAGTAGATGGTGTGAATGATGTGATAATCGACCTATGCGTGATGTGGGTGCCATGAATGAACTTGATAATCCACCCGTGATCGAATGTATTGGTGATATTACTCACTAAGTCTCTGTAAGTATGCAATTTGGATGCATACACAATGTGTAAAGATTGTTTTTCTTTTCTAATAAGATGAATCTTCCGAATCTTCATTTCAATCTTTGTCTACCATTTCAATTTGTCAAAATTTACTTCAATCATGACATAATTAGTATGATTTAGTTATTCAAACTATTAATTAGTCGTAAGAAATATTCGGTTAAAAATGGAATTTAACTAAACAAAACTGATTGTTGGAATTTAGTTATTGATTTGTCGGGATTTTGACCTTGTTTACATTCTGGCTTGTCAGGGCTGTGACCAGACCCTTTCATTAGACAGTACTTGTCTGATTCACACAAGAGGCATATATCCACATGCAGGAGAATCGTAAAGTAAGTATAAAAGTTATAAGTTAATCTGTAACGCTTTAGAAAGCTGCCAATTGACTCTCAAAACTGCGCCATTAATTTTTACTAGAATGAAATACACGTACCATTAGCAAATATTTATGAAAGTATTTTGAAATAATCTAATCTACGACGATGAGTAATTAAGAAAATAACCTAAATTACATTTAGTAAATTAAAAGTGAACTGTAGAAATTTATTTCTATTTTACAAAATCAGTTTAAGTACCTGTATAGTTTATGAGTTAGCTACTCTATTGCACTTAAGTAATCGTTGCTAATATTATTATAAAATTGAATTTTTAAATATTTTTAATTTTCTGCCTTGACAAAGGTATCGAATCGAAATTAGTATGCATCCACACTGCGCTTTTATGAAGTTGACTTCTTTCATTTAATAAATTTCAAGCTTATAAACATAGAAATTTGGAATCGAATCACTTCCTGAAGTACTAGAGATCTGAAATTTCGCTCAAACGTGTTTTTCCGTTGAAAGTTTAATAAATTAATATTTAATTTTCAGATCATCTATTAATTAAAAAAAAAATTGATTTCATCTGAAAGGCGCAATCTGTTAGCGAATTTGAGAAAAAAATCAATAAATCCATACAAGATTTCATACTATTTTTAATTATAAATTATGAAATATATAATTAAGTAGAAAATACATGTAAATAATTTAAAAAAAGACTTTTATAAGTGTGTTAAATTAGAAACTATTTTTGTCAAGAAGTTGCATAAACGCTTTAGGTGCTGGTAACAATACAGTAAGAAAATTTATACACAATAAATATCAAAAGCATGAATTTTCCTAAGTGTTCAATAAAAATAAAAATATATTATAAACAAATATTATTAAGATTCCAGTTTACTTAGAGTATTTCCATCAGCGCTTCATGCTATTACGATTTTTGTTTAACCTTTACAATTTTGATAAAATTTTTTCAACTTTTTAGTACACTAATAAAGGTGTGTTTTAAAAATTATAATTATTATTTTCTTTTTTCATTAATGAATATAGATGATTTTTTCTATGAAAAGGTTTTGTTAACATAAAAAGATATACCTATGTCGAATATTCATAATCTGTAACATGTTCAAATAACAAGTATAATGAGAAATATAATAATTAGATAAGAAACTACATTATGTAAATCGAACATTCGCTTATTAAATTCCGAAAGTTCTTTAACCGGGTTATTGCTTTTCTTAGGATAGAGAACATCAAGGGTTGAAATTCACTAGGAAAAAGCAATACGCTGAGATTACTAAGCTTGAAATGGAAAACTGCGCTGTTACATTTTCAACGAGCTTCTTGAAGTAAACTCATCAGATGGTATAAAATTGAAGTCCTCCAAATAACATAAAGTTACTATTTCTTACATAAACTCACCAGATGACATAAAAGTTGAAGTCCTCCAAATAACATAAAGTTACTATTTCTTTTCCATTTCTCAGAAACGAAAGCTTACGAAACTCATGATATTTATTAAATTATAAAATTGCCTGAATTCTTTTCAAATATGAATAAAATACTCATGCATAGCATTTTAAACCAACAAGGTATTCTTTAGCAATTATTCTTTGATAAACAACAGTTTATTTTCCTCAATAAACTTCTTAAAATAAAGTTTTCATATAAATAAGTGCTTTTTAAATTATTCGTATTCGAGAACCTCTTTTCAGGTGAAGAAATGTTAATCACCCATTTAGTCATTAAATTTCTTTTCACAACTGCAGGTATACATACAGTAGAAAAAATAAAGTAGTCCACTGAAGCATTACTTAACAGATGCCCTTAAAGAAGTGTTTGAAATCCAGAAAGCTTTCTTAATTATTTTGCCTATTAATATTTAGAAATTGGACTGAAACCTACGTTACCAATATTTTTCACGATACAAATACAATAACTCTTCTATAGCTGGATATTCATAGCTTAAGAAACTTGATCAAAATAACAATAAATTCCCTAATTCGCTTTCTGTGTTCAGAGATTATGTCACTACACTATATGGTTCTTCTATAATGTTTGCAAAATATTCTATATCTTATTCTTAAAAGTTCGCTGCAATTCCAAGGGGAAGTTGGATTACATCCCAAGTTTATTATGATCACCAACTCATACCACCTCCTCCTCCTCCCATGCCGTATCCTCCACCCATGCCATATCCACCCATCATACCGTGACCTCCCATGCTATGGTACATCATCGGCATGGGTATGTACATAGGATGGGCACTCCCGCTTGACTTTTCACTGTTGCTGCCGAGTAGTTTAGCAAGAATTCCTGCCACCAACATGGCTTCCACGCCGCTGCTGCCACCATGTCCTTTTTTACCGCCTCCCATCATGCCACCCATCATACTTCCAGCGTCCACATCGGACACCAGGAGAGCTGCTGAGATGCATACGATGGTGAATGCAAATAGGGATTTGCGTCGACCTATGAAGATCATGATTGGAAAGGATGGATTCCTGAAAATCAGAATTTTTGAGATGATTTAAGGAATAACTGATAAACAGAAGATAATGAAAGATGATAACTATGTATAAATGCGTAAAATGGAGGTAAAGTCGCAATAAAATGACAGTATTGTAAAATATTTTGTCCATAAGTCAACATCAGCTGACAATTATTCTTCTGAAAAAACTTTTCTGTATGTAATAGACAAGTGTTTTTTTTACAGTTATTGGCCTTTTTTAACGAATTATGTTGATACAGTCGACGCTCGTTTTTACGAACTCGTAGGGAACGCTCAAATAGTTCGTAAAATAGAAAAACACCAAAAATGATATGAATACGTACATTATTTATGTCTGTTTTTATCAAACTGCCTCATCTTCATAGATGAAGCAGTATTTCAAGATTATTTACTACTTTTATGAAATAAAGTTATACATGTATTTTTTAAGTATGCAAGAAATAAATGCAAATTTATGCACAAAAAATAATTTTATTACACAGAAAAATACGTCATCATGCTTTGAAAACATTACATATGAAAACATAGACTGTATTATTTAGATGAAAATACATAGATAAAAAATTAGCAATGGAAATAATCACTTATCTTTTTTTGTTTTAAAATCACATTTTGGAAAATACATGTTTCAATTTTATCTATGCTTGAAATCATTTCACAGTTATTGTTCCCTTCAAAAAAGTACCTTAGTCCTGACAACCATTCAGCTGCTTGTTTGGCAGTCGGTCGTTGGGTTATTTCATTTTCTTCTTGTTCAAAATCTGAAAGTTCTTTCTTCTCATTCATCATGTCAGCAATAATTTGTTCATTTGATATAATTGACGTTGGCACTGCGTTCCGATATTTAAAAAAAATTGCAGAAGTATGAAAACTGAATTCGCAAAAAAGATATTTTCATAATTGGTAGTTCGTAAATACGAGCGAAAAATTACATTAAGTCTGTGGGAGTGTATTCGGGACCACTCGCTAGTTCGTAAAATCGCAAGTGTTCGTTAAAAAGAGGTTCGTAAAAACAAACGTATACTATACTAATTTGACAGGAATTTTTGAATTTTTAGTAACATTGTAAATAATTTTAAAACCATAGAAACATCACCAGGTATAAAATGATGCTACAAAATTTTAAAAATAAGCCGTTATCATACAGACTTTAAATAATTTTTTCTGAAGAAAAATTTCAAGCAATAGTAAAGCTGTTAGATGAAATCCTTCAAAATATAAGGAATTTACGATTCAAAGTCAAGTTTCCGCTTTCTCCCGAGACAACCTTTTTCGATCAAACCGCAATATAGTTTAAAGCATACTAAATGCCAAAACTGAAAAGTATTTCCCAGATTGTAAAATTATATATCAGAAATCAGTTAATGAAGGAGGAGTCCAGTCTTCGAACAAATTTTTATCTTTATTTATTTTCAAATTTCAGTAACAGGACGGCTAAAGGTGAAATGATTTTTTTAAAAAATAGGTTTAACACGGAACCGTGCCATCAAATAACCATGTCATCCTTCTACAAATGAATCAAAGCCAAAAACGAAGAGAAGAAAAGTAAAAAGTGTTTATTTAGCCGATATATGTCAAATTTATGAGTTTTCGACATGAATAGATATTCCTTTTTAAAACCAGCTTTGAGAAATGAAGGAATTTGTCTTTAACTGAAAAGATTAAAACATCGATTTATGAATGGGTATGAAACAAGCTCTTAGCCTAACTTAAAATTATTTATCATTTATGCAAGATGATTTAGTACCAGTGCGACAGATTTTCGGGATAAGAACAAGTCATAAATACGATTTGTAATCACACAGAATTGCAGTGTCAGAAATGATTTTTTAATCGATTCTTTTATACACAACCTATTTCTGTGTTTCAAACTTAAACTACTGTAACTTTCACTGTCTTAATTCTATTTCCTATTTCATTGAGCATCGTGAGCCTTTACAGCATGCTGAACCAGCGATTTCTTATATATTGCATTCCAAAATAAGGACATTCTATGCATCGGAGTTGTAAAAAGTCTCTATTTTATAATTTGAGGTTCTATTTCTGTGATTTGACGTTTATCCTTGATACGCGTAGTTTCGTGTTCAATATTTCCAAAATGATAGTAGCCAATGGAGATTGGAAATAGTTTAATTTTCACCTAAAAAACTGAATTCAATACATTCGAAATAAAGCTATTTAATTATAGAAAGGATAACTGCACTTTTCTTCAAAATGCCGATGCCATCTACTTTATATAATATTAGGCATTAAATAAAATCAATCTGAAAGAAAGCATAATCACAAGTTTTCAATTATTTATAAACGAGGTAGACTTTAAAAATCGTGAATATCATCAAATGAAATCGTCAAATGACGAAGAGGAGGAATTCATGAATAGATCTGCATGAGTTTAAGAACAGACAGCAGAAGTTGAAATAATTTTTAAACTGGTAAAAAATTTAGAAGTATTAAAGTTTCCATTAAAACGACTTCGAGAGTTAAAATAATTTTCATAATGAAAGTTTTAATCTTATTGTGAAGCTTCCATAAATTACTTGAGGACTCATATGGGTTATTGTTTTAATATTTTTAAATTGGTAAGGTGAAAAAATTAATTCTTTTGATTAACAATACTTATTGCTGAAACTGAAGTCAAAATAAACGCTTAGATAATTTAAAACAATTTTGAACCAAAGTTTCATATACATTAAAATTATATCAAGCAAAATCAAGAATTCTGAACACAAGTATTAAAGAGGTGCTATACATTTTTCTGAAATCCCGTAAGGAAAAGTAGAAATAATAGTTTAAGTTTTCAAACTTAAATTTGAAAATCCCAGGTGTTAATTGTTTTCCTTCTCATATTTGATCAATAAGAAACTGAGAAATTAACTTTTATGATATGAATAGAAAATTCCTCCCAGGCATAAAGAAAAAATTTAAGTATTCATATGATGAAAATAATATATATTTGCGTAACAAATAATGAGTTAAGATGTAAAAATATTAAAGAAAGAAAGGGTTTGAGTGCAATTATTAATTTTTATGTTAAAACTTGCTAAATACGAAAGTGTAATAATTACTAAATAATTACTATCAAATATTACTTCTTTTGTATGACATTTTATATATACCAATGGAATAACATTGGTAGAAAAACGCAAGGAATGTGTATTAAAGCTATTTTAACATACGAACCTATTCTTTAAGTCTACTATAAAATCATTTCTTTAATATATTTAGCAATATATAGTAATAATTATTTTACAAAATAGATATATTACGTTAGAGTTAAGCTGATTCATGTAATGACGTGTAGGATGCTTTTAAAGGTGAAAATAAAACCAAACTCTTAGGGGGACACGGAATATTTTAATCAAGGTTACAACTTACCAACTTTGAGGTATATCCCAAGGTGCAATTGAAATCAAACGGCATGTACAGACAGCTTTAGTGGTACATAGAGCTCCGAGGCTGAATGTTCTCTGAGACCGATTTCTGAATATGGAACCCATTTATACATTCATCTAATTTAAATACGCTTTCCAGTTATTAGTGATGAATGATGGTTTGGCAAAGATCACGTGACTGACAACCGTTTCTTATATTTTTCTGTTTTTCGTATCATCCTAAAGAAAACGGAAGATGCGAAAACCCAATAAAACTCCTCACATTTGACACGGAGGAAGTCTCAAAAGTTGATGGATGTCCATTTCACTTTGGGATCTAAATATTTATTAGACATGCTGGAGATATTTTTGGATGGACGTTCGCGTGTTAATGACTCGTTAGCGCTTGCTCCACTGACACTGGCCAAGAAGAAGACACTACGACGAAACTGCTTTTTTTTCTCTATTTCATTTTCCAGATCTATTTTGGGCTGAAATTCGAAAAGGTGAATGTGAATGCATTTTCTACAAATAGTCTCTTTCGGATCATTTGTATAAATTGCATAACTATTCAGGGAAAGTAGTTACACAGGTCATATTAAATATGCGTAAGTGTACTATGGCAATTTAGAGGAGAAAGTGAATGTTTTGGTTATTTTTTTGGACTCTTTTTCTTTGATTTTTCAGATCTGTTTTGGCCTGGAATTCAAATAGGTGAATCTGAATGTATTTTCTACAAATGGCCGCTTTCAAATCATGTGTATAAAAGTGTCTAACTGCTCAGATCATAGTAAATGTAGTTACACAGATCGTATTGAATCTGTGCACGTAACTATGGCAGTTTGGGGTAGAAAGTGAATGTTTTGGTCAACTTTTTTTTTTTATCTTTGTTTCTTTTATTTTTCAGATCTCTTTTGGCATGAAATTCAAACAGGTGAATGTGAATGTATTTTATGCAAATGGCCTCTCTCAAATCATGTGTATAAAAGTTTCGAACTGCTCAGATCATACCCTATTAGCACAAGATATTTTACGATATCTCCACGGTGTTGCTACAATATTTTGAATGCCGCACAACCTTGTAAAGATATCGTATGAATGTTGAAGGGCATCTTGTGCTGTTAGGGTAGTGAATGTAGTTATACAGGTCATATTAAATTTGTGTAGGTGTGCAATGAAAATTCGGAGATGAAAGTGGATGTTTTGGTAACGACAGTAAATTGTGGTATAGGATTATGAAGTATCTTCTGATTAATCTGCTGTATTGCTTCGAATTATTGTCCAATTTTAAACTAGAGGATTTGCAAAATTGGTACTGGTATTGCAATTTCAACTTACGAGGACGACTCCTCATCTGAGTAAGCAGTTTCCGATATTGAAGCCACCATAAGAGATTGCATTTTAGTTTCGAAACTAAGAAGTCAAATTATGTCAATGCTTTCCTAGTTAATTTGGCACTATTGTGAAAATTTTTTTGATTTGGTTCAGTGGCGGCTCTTGCATTATAACTGCAAACTTATACTATTACCCTGCGCTAACTTCAAATTTGCCTTTTTAGTTAACCTTCAATGATTTAACAATTAAATAATAAAAATTCAGTAATTAGATTTTTGGCTTGATGTGGGTAAGTTTTTAATAAAGAAACTTTAACTAAACAATTACTAATTCACAACTAGGTTTAATTAGAAGTTTAACTTCAAAATAAATGTGCTAAATTATTTTTTTTCGTTCCCTATTCTAGTTTATAAAAGTTTACACAAATGCAGAGAAATAATAAAAAAGTGTGAGGTTTAAATAAATGGAGGGAAATTCTTATCATATTTATCTACCGGAAAAATCTCAGTACGTTAGTTACGTCTGAGTATTTTAAACGTTTTTTTTAGAAATTTCTCATTGATTCTGCATATCGAAGGTAAAGGGCACTAAGTCACAAAAATGAAATACAGTACAACCCCGGTTAACCGAATTAAAGGGAGGGGCTTCATGTAACAATTTTTTCGGTTAAGCCATGAATATCTATTACTATTTTGTATCTAATTATCGCATGTAATTCTGAGATGCTTTGAGCATGAAAGGAATTCAAAACTGTCTTTGTAGGCTGCACTTGTGTTCGCTATTAACCACTTAACTTAATAGTTTTCTTTGCTATCTAATAAGATGACCCCTCCTGTTTTGGAAAGGGGCTGTCGTTTTCATTCATCTAAGAAGGCATAGGATACTTAAGATGTTTATGGATCCTACATATTTTTTGTGTCAAATTATAAAGCTAATTAATGATTCAATTTTAGTTTATAAGACTAAAATTTCGATAATTCGATGCACGAGTATTCTCGGGCTGTTAAGTTAAGCGGTTAAAGTTAAAATTACATTGTTTGGTCGAGAGTCCACCTCTCCGCTGGTCACAGTCCAGCGCGCCCTCGCTTTCTCGATTACTCCCATGCACTACGTGTTTTTGGATTTGCCATTTCAGAGGAATTTCGGATAACCCGGGTTGCGGTTAACTCCCCTATTAGCACAAGATATTGTACGATATCCTCACGATGTTATTCGATATTCGGAATACCGCACAATATCGTGAGGATATCGTAGCAATATTGTACAGCACCTTGTGTTAATAGGGTCGAGTTCGGTTAACCGGGGTTTTACTATATTACCGGATAGCGGTTTAAAGGGGCTTTGCCTCTAAACAAAATATGATTTGATGCCTATTATGAAGCAACTATATCTGCTACATAAAGAAATACGACTCAGTGCCCTACACCTCTTTGTAGTGTATCGAAAGCACTCTAAACTACTTATACTAATCTCTACTAATAATAAAGGTGAATGGGTGCGTGTGTGGGGGTGAGTTGCACTCACTCTACAGGGCAAACTGCTATACCTAGAGCTACGAAATTTGGCACAAGTATACTTTGGAGGAAGGGAATATGAACCACGGAGCAGTTTTTAAAAATTCTTATTGGAATTTTAATTAATTAAAAATTAAGCGAAATTTTGGGTTTTTTCTCATAACTTCTGAAAATATTCAACACAAAAATTATTTTCACACCATCCTAAAACTCAAAAATTATCTTCTCAATGATATCAATTAAGTTGTCGTACAATTTTTCTCCAATTTTAAAAAATTTTTAAAAATATTTTTAGGCATAATTTACAACAATACTTTCCATTGTTGCAATGAAATTCAAACCGTTTTCATTGTTCAAGCAGATATGTATTTGCGCGTTTCTCTTCCATTGCTGGAAGATAAGAAATAGAAAGCTCCGAATAAATTTTACTTTCTTTTTTATTTCATTAGTTTTCTATGAAATTTGTAAACAAAGTCCTCTTAGATAGTAAGTTTATTAGAAAATGTATCCAGTAATCGAAAGTTAATTAATTTTTAAATCCATGT
>BGPR01042364.1:3172-13285 GCA_013235015.1 Araneus ventricosus | reverse complement strand
AAGAATATAGCAATGAGTATACTAGGTAGAAACAGCAATTTTAAGGAACACCCTTTTGATTCTGCAGAAAAATAATTGTGGTACGTTTACAAAGCGCATCTCATTCTTTGTTTTGCTTGTGAAAAAATTACTAAAACACACGTTGTATGAAAAAATTCGAAGAAATTGATAATTTCACAAAATCATGTATACACAACTCGGTGATATAGACGCATTATTGGTGCACTACACGCTTCCTTGCACAATTCCATCTTAAACACTGTTAACGTGAAGAAATTTTTGCAGGGCAGGCTGTTCAAATTGCAACCTGATCATTTCTAGTGCAAGGCCTGAAGTTGAGTACTTAGTTCACTCTAAATGCAGATCTGTATAGCGCAATTTTTGGCACCAAACGCTGTCACAATTGCCTCCATTTCATATATGAATAAAGATGAAAATATAAAAATTTTGTATGACACCATTCACAGCTTGAAGATTTTACACTCACAGAATCAAGCCTCACATAACCACACCAAAAAACTTGTTGTAGAATCGAACTCTTTCATCTTAAACTTCAACAGAAAAAGAATATATAAAAAAATGACAAGCTCCCTGGAGGCCTAAAGGCCCCCAGAAGCCTAAAACGCCCTGGGACCCGCAGCTGCAAATACACCTCACTCATTCAGAGAAGCACACAAAGAAATTCAAATCATAACGGAAAATGCTTCCAAAGACAGACGCCAAAACCTAATAACGCCAAATTCATCCGCGAACCAAGATGGCGAGGAAAAAGTCCCGTTGAAAAATTTGATTTAAAAATTAATAAAGTTGAAATCTTTATGGAAACAACAAGAAAAGTTAAGACAAATAATAATTAAATCGAATACAAAATAAATGATTAAGAAAAATTTAGATATTTAATGAAACGGCTAAAAATTATCGTTTGAATTTCAAAAATTGTCAAAGATGCCACAAGAAATGAAAGAAACTTTGGTGGCGAAAAATTAAATTAATTAAAAATACTGACAAAACCGAAAAAGATGTAGATGCAATTTTTGCAATCTAACATCTGCCCCCCCCCCCCCCCCCAACGGGAAAAAAAAATTTTGCTGCAACTTGACTGGAAGCATTTTCCTGAAAACATTTTCAAAATTTACTCTATTAACACATAGAGCATTATCACATTAAATTTTAAGATATTGCATTATTATATACATATTTACAATCTTGCTTTTACTTTCTCCACTCTCCTCCAAAAAACCACAACAAAAATCTCAAAGTACATCATAATACCATGTAAAAATTATGCCATACAATTCCATCCACAATACTAAATGTTTTTTCACAAATTTATTTCTTCATTTCTTAAAAATATTTCGAGCATTCAAAACAATAGGCAAACAAATATGTCTTGATATAGAACTTAACTCCTTATATAAATACAATCATTATATGTAAATAGCTTCAAAAGGCTGCAAGTTCATGCAGTATAATAATTTATATATATATATAAAAACTTCTCTCACTTACACTCCTATCAATACCAATACCCTACTCACTACATTTTCGGACCAGCCTGACAAAAAGAGTAAAGTAATATCAAATGGAATACATTACCATCAGATATAGGATAATGATGTTAACATATGAAATGAAAATTTTAAGAAGTTCTTAAATAGCTATGTATTACATATCTTTTTTATGTGCGCATTCTTGATTGTCATTACAAAATGGAGCAAATAAATTCTATATCACAGTTAAATTGTAAAACAATTATAGACATAAATGTTATTTTCAAAGAATTTTTTCTCTTTTCACAACAATTCTTTAATTCCTAAGGTTTGGCATAGGCTGCTCTTGTTTAAATATTTTGCTTACATTATGTTTCATTGTTTTGTTGTCCTTAAGAGTCTTAATGACATAGTTATTATTTCTTAAAATCTTTATAATCTCAAAAGGTCCTTTATATTTCTCCTGGAACACCTGTGGATGAAAAAAATTCTTAACAAATACCTTGTCGCCCAAATTAAAATTTGGCACTTTACGACCCTTGATGTGCGGAGCATTGTTTTTGAAATATTGTTCCTCATTTTTTGCAAACTCATTTCTTATGGAACACATATTATTTCTGATATTTTTCATATATTTTGATTCATTTTCAACAGTAACAGGTTCAAAAAAGCTATCACGAGGTAAATTTGCTTTCTGCCAAAGAATATTTCTGCTGGAGCAAATTTTGTTACAGAATGAAATGAATTGTTATAATGCAATTTAAAAAATAAAAGTTTCTCTGACCATTGAAAAGTACTCTCACACATTGATGCCAAACTTTCTTTCATTGTTCTGTGAGCTCTCTCAAGTAAACCATTTGCCATTGGATAGTAAATTGAAGATTTTCTATGCTGAATATTTAACCTGTCTAAAAATTCCACCATCTCATTCGAGATAAAATTAGTAGCATTGTCTGTAATTAAAAATTTTGGAAGACCAAAATTGGCAAAATATTTGTTTAAACAATTAATGATAGTTCTTGAAGTGATGTTTTGTAAAGGATAGGCTTCTTAATATCTACTATAGTAATCAATTATAGTTAAAATGAAATTTTTACCAACAATGTCAATAGCAATACATTGACCTGGTGCAAGATTTCTTTTGGGAATCATTTGTGTCTGAGTTAGTTTGGCTTTTGGTTTGTTTTCTAGGCATTTTTCACAATGTTCACAAAAATTTTTTGTATCCAAGTACATACCTCTCCATTGATACCTATGGTGAATGAAATCAAATATCTTCTTAACACCAAAATGTGGAGCATGGGCAGTTTCAATACAAACTTTAATTAGAGATTTAGGAATTACAATTATATTTACAATTTTATTTTTATGTGCATTTTTAATCATTAACAAACCTGAATTAACATCTAGAAAATATTGTTTACATTGTTTGTTATCAGATAAATCATTCATAATTTTGCTTAAAATTGCATCTTGTTTTTGTTCAATTAAAATGTTTTGCATGGAAAGTTTATCATTAGGTTGAAAAAGAGTAATGTTGTTTACATTTAGAGAATTTTCTTCCACAACTCTGGATAGAAAATCAGCGGGATTTAAACTACCAGGTATATGAGTTGGAGTGAATGAAAAAGTACCCAAATACAATAACCACCTAGCAACTATCTCAGGCTTTTTGTCAAGACTTTGATATTCAGTTAATGGTTTAGCATCAGTTAAGAGTTCAAAATTTTCCCCCAATAATTGATCATGAAAATGTTTGACCGAAGCATAAATAGCAAGCAATTCTCTTCGGATCGAAGGATATTTACATTCTGCTGGTGTTAATTTTCTAGAAAAAAATTCTAATGGATAGTAAACATTGTCTTTTTTTTGCAATAATATACCACAAATAGCAATTTTACTAGCATCAGTAATTAATGAAACAGGCAAATTTGGATCAAAGTTTTTTAACGTAGGTTTTTTGAGAATGATTTCCTGCACAGTGTTAAAAGCATTTTCACATTCAACTGACCAAACAAATGGAGTATTTTTCTTTGTTAACTTTACCAACGGTTCCACAATACCTGCGTAGTCATAAATCAAACCTCTAAAACAATTTAGCATACCCAAAAACATTTGTACCTGTTTTAAATTTTTTGGCCTAGGAAAATTTGTAACTTTGTTTATGTTTTGCTCTGATGGAGAAAAACCATTAGCATTTAAATCAAAACCCAAATATGTAATTTCTGGTTTGCATAATTGCAATTTTGCTGGATCCAAAGTAAGATTAAATTTTATGAGTCTATCAAATACTTGCTGCAAAGTTACTTTTAGTTCACACAAGGAATCGGCTGCAATTATAATGTCATCAAGGAAAAATTGTACATTTTTACCTGTGATACCATTTAAACATTTTGAAATTAATGTGTGAAAATATGATGTACTGTTTTTTGAGCCAAAAGGAAGTCTGGTCGGTTGAAAATTACCTATTTCTGTACAAAATGCAAGTTTTCGCTTATCCTCATCTCTCAATTTTATTTGAAAGAAAGCCGACTTCAAATCCAAAACACAATAAATTTTCCTACCTGCAATATTTTTAATAATTTCAGAAATTTTTGGAAGACAAATTTTGAATGTTTCAGTTATGCTGTTTAGAAGTCTATAATCAACAACCATTCTAAATTTAAGTTCAGAATTACTGTCATTAGGATTTTGTTTTTTCTTAATGAAAATTACAGGAAAACAATAGCTCGAAGAAGATGGTTCAATGATACCTGCCTCTAAAAGATTGTTAATTTCCTGCTGAGCATATTTTTTAGCCATGAGAGGAGTAGAATAAGGTTTTGTTTGTAGAGGAAAATTATGCAGGAGAGAAAATTCTGGGATTACTGCTGAAGTTTCACCAAGAGTTTTGTATGATTTTGAAAATACTTTAAAATTTTTGAGAAGTAATTCTTGCATGTCTTTTTTATCTTTATCATTTAAATTATCAAGTTTAAAATGAGATTTGAGTAACTCATCTCTGCGCATTTTATGAATTTCATTTAAGTTTAAGTTGTTAATTTGATAAATTTCAGATTCAGAAGGAGACATGATGTCATTTACATCAAATGTTGACAATTTGCCCATAATTGTATTCTTTCTAACATGAATGACTTTATTTGTGTTATTTTCAATTATGGTGTGAAAAAGATTAGCATTAGTGGGAACATTTAGAGATTCATTGATTAAATAACCCAATTTATTTTTCTTTGGAATAAAAATTATATCTTTATTTTTTGATATGTTTTTTGGAACTTTTAAATTTATGATTTCTGTTGAAAAAGGCTGAACTGTAATATTATTGGCTATTTTGACATTGAGCGCATGAAAAGTTTCCTCGCTGACATCAACTTTCTCACCAAAATTGTTGTTGATTTGCTCAAAGCTTTCTTTTTTGTTTTTGTCACTTTCAGATATGTCACAATCAGTAGTATCACTGCAAACATTGGTGGGAGAATTTTCCTCAAAATCAAATTTTTGATCACCAACTAGAAGTTGTTTGTTTACAGTATCTATGACAACTTTATTTCTTTGTAAGAAATCATAACCAAGAATAGCATGATAATGAGCATTCCAAGGTTTTAACGTGACAAAAAATTGATTCGAGAACCATTTTTTTTTCAATTTTGAATTTTAAGTTAATTGCTGACATGTACGGAACAACTGTGTTATCTATTGTTTTAATTCTAACCATTCTTGAAATATATTCAACTTTAGTTTTTGTTTTGATTTGATCAACAATGTGTGGCTGAATTAAACTTACATTTGCACCTGAATCAAAAACACATTTTAACTGAATACCACAAATTTTTATATTTACAATTGGAAGATTGTTGCTATTATTAGTGCATGACATTAATACTTTGGTCTCTGTGTTATCTAAAACTTATTCTTTATTTTGATTTGGCTGTTTAGTTGAGCTATTAATTTTACTTTTTGATTTTTTAGTTTGAGATTTATGTTTTTTGATTACATTCTTATCCTTTGATTTCTCACCATCATGCTTTTCGAACACTTTGTGACTTATATGCTGTTTTTTCTTTGTTACATGGGACATTTTTTTGTTGTTTTCAAAATCATAACTCTTTTTTTATAGATTCCTGCCAAAGAGAATTCTTTTTTTTTTGAGTTTTGCAAGAATCTTCTAGAAGTTTAAATTATTTCTGAAACCTCTGTTTGAAGCAGTTCTGAAATTACCTCTGAAACCTCTACCAGAATTACTCCTATGATATGCTCGAGAGCGATATGGATGAAAATTATTTGCACGAAAAGTTCTGTTGTAGCTTGCCCTATTATTACCTCTATAATAATTACCACGGGTATAATGAAAACAATTCCTTGCTGTGTGGTTAAACTTCCCACAGATTTGACACTGAGTTTGTTGGTTACCTTGAACATTATTGGAGTTGGTTGCTGGTGCTTCTGTCAAACTATTTACACACAAATTTTGAGATGAAATAGCATTCACCTTCTCAGACAGTTCTAATATTTGTTTGTTCGAATTTAATTGTTGAGATAAAATCTGGTTTATACCAGAGTCTGTGACATTTAATTCTCCACCATCATCACTGAGAGCATTGTCTATGTTTTTAGCTATTGCTACAGCAGATTTGAAAGTTTTGGGACCCAATTTTTTGACTTCTACCCTGATATCTGATCTTAATGCTTCAATAAATTTTGAAAGCTTTAATTTTTCTGACAAATTTACAATATTCTCCTCTTCGCTATTATTGGGATTGGAGAATTTTTCAGTGGTAGAACTGACTTGCTCTGCCAAATCTGAAATAGATTGGCTGACTTTTTGTTTCAAATTATTAAACTGCCTTTGAGCCTGTTCAAAGTTTGGTTTTTTGCAAAATTTTTCTTTAAACTTTTTTACCAAAGAATCAAAATCATTAATTTCCTCAATTTTGGGGTTGCTCACCAGAAATTTTAGGGCTTCGTCTTTTAAATTTAGTTTTAGAACTAGAATTTTTTTGGCCTTGCCCCATTTCTCCAAGCGAGCAATATCATTAATTTGTTTTACAAAGAATTCAAAACTGTCCTCATTTCCCTTAAAGGGTGTGAGAGAGGCAACTAGACTGTTAGACATGATACTGAACTCAATATATTGACAGTATAATGAAAATATATATATTAGATATAAAATACTCAAATAATATGGAAAAATTTATATATATAAGTCATGTAAAAACACTGAAAAAATGTAACCAACAAGTTATGAAACAAAATAATAAAAAATATATGAAATTATTTTCATTAAATTAATACCATTTGAATTTTATTTTTTCCAGAGGAGACTGGAGAATCGAGCAAAAATATAAAATTTTTAATACTCTGACATGTGCATCACTGTTAAAGTTAAATTGGTTGGCAGTAAAATTAAATTTATTTAATAACCCAAATCCATAACCTTAAAATAGTATTATAATTTTGCTTTTTGAACATGGCACCATTATATTGGATGGGGTAGCTAGGATTATATTAAAACGTTAAAGCAAGGTAGATGCCCAAACATAAAATTTAAATTAATATATATATATCAATTTTTTAATCAATTCTTGGTACTGAAATATATAACACACAATGATAAGCAATTCTAGCAATACTGATATAATCACCTACCTTTGCAGACCTGAAAACCCTAGCTACTAAATTAAATCATTTTGCATACAGTGGTAGCAAATTGCAAGTTGTGATATCAAATTAGAGAAATTGAAACTAAATCAGGTTGTTAAGTTTAAATACCTTTTATTAATAAATGATTAATTTAAGTATTACTGCCATAATATGAATTAATAGTATTTTGGACGCACATATTCAATATAAAAATACAAATAAAAAATAAATGTAGCTACACATAGTACAAAGCGCTGCAGGCTTAGAAAAAGAATATAGCAATGAGTATACTAGGTAGAAACAGCAATTTTAAGGACCACCCTTTTGATTCTGCAGAAAAATAATTGTGGTACGTTTACAAAGCGCATCTCAGTCTTTGTTTTGCTTGTGAAAAAATTACTAAAACACACGTTGTATGAAAAAATTCGAAGAAATTGATAATTTCACAAAATCATGTATACACAACTCGGTGATATAGACACATTATTGGTGCACTACACGCTTCCTTGCACAATTCCATCTTAAACACTGTTAACGTGAAGAAATTTTTGCAGGGCAGGCTGTTCAAATTGTAACCTGATCATTTCTAGTGCAAGGCCTGAAGTTGAGTACTCAGTTCACTCTAAATGCAGATCTGTATAGCGCAATTTTTGTGGCACCAAACGCTGTCACAATTGCCTCCATTTCATACATGAATAAAGATGAAAATATAAAAATTTTGTATGACACCATTCACAGCTTGAAGATTTTACACTTGCAGAATCAAGCCTCACATAACCACACCAAAAAACTTGTAGAATCGAACTCTTTCATCTTAAACTTCAACGGAAAAAGAATATATAAAAAAATGACAAGCTCCCTGAAGGCCTAAAGGCCCTGGGACCCACAGCTGCAAATACACCTCACTCGTTCAGAGAAGCACACAAAAGAAATTCAAATCATACGGCAAACGCTTCCAAAGACAGACACCAAAACCTAATAACGCCAAATTCATCCGCGAACCAAAATGGCGAGGAAAAAGTCCCATTGAAAAATTTGATTTAAAAATTAATAAAGTTGAAACCTTAATGGAAACAACAACAAAAGTTAAGACAAATAATAATTAAATCGAATACAAAATAAATGATTAAGAAAAATTTAGATATTTAATGAAACGGCTAAAAATTATTGTTTGAATTTCAAAAATTGTCAAAGATGCCACAAGAAATGAAAGAAACTTTGGTGGCAAAAAATTAAATTAATTAAAAATACTGACAAAACCGAAAAAAGATGTAGATGCAATTTTTGGGATCTAACACCCAGTAAAATATTAACTACAAATTCTCATATTTCCAGTAATATTCAAATTTTTGGATTCAAATTTGAATACAATGTTTCTTTTACGTATTTTCAAGTATTCTGTAAGTTTCTTACAATTCGAAAGAAAACTCTGGATGTTATAATCAAAAAACATGCGAAGTTGGAAATTTTCAATTTAATACCGATTTTTACTTATATTCTGATAAATATTTTTATTGTCTCACTTTGGGTCCTAGTAATATTCCTCAAGCTCTTTAAAATGACACCAGAATCAACCTCTTAGCCAAACGCGTTTCTACGCTACACTTATTTATAACCTTACATAAAGCTAATTCATAACAATTACGTGCGTGCGCCTACACTCGTACGATGACGTCACAGGCAAAACAAATACTATGCGTGAAACTCTTACAGATATGATCTATCCATTGTGGGGTCAACCATTCTTTTCTCATTGTTAGTCTCGTAGTTATTAGCGATTCAAATCTAACAGTATTTTGTCATACAAGAAAGTTCGACCGATTATCACTGTAACGAGCGGAAAAACGTTTTCACATCAAAAAGACTAATCAAGGGGTATGCGAGTGAAAAAAGGTTGGGAATCGCTGCTCTAGATGATTAAAAATTCAAAATGACGAATTCACTGTAACATTTGATTGAAAAGCTATAAATAGTTTGTAATGACTGTTAGTGAAAAATCCGGAAATATATTTTAATTACAATTTTAATTTCCTTGCTTTGAACGAAGAGAACTCATTTATTACTTCATTGAAGTCTAGTTTTGATGCCTTTTCGTACTCTATTGACAAGATTGCTAAATTTAACAGTCTACTTTCACCCATACTCAACCTTAAGTAGTTTTTAATTTGCTAAAACTGCGTTCACAAGATGCAACACTCATAGGCATTTTAATAAATATCCGCAATGCTATTTCGATGTTGGGATAAGCATTTCTTAACCCAAACTTCGAAATAACTTTCAAAATATCCAGATGGGAAGCTGTGCTAATTTTTTTCACCAGCTCTTTCACCTGGAATTTGAAAGTAGCTACTTCGTTTACTAATTCCAAAGTATTAATATCTCTGTTATATTTGGCACCAAAATCAGCTGCACATTTTTCGACATAAGATGCAGAGCTTTCATTTAAGGCCTTTCCTGACTGGAAACTGAAGTCAGAAGAAATGGTGTGATAAATATCGGATCTGCTTTTTAATTTCACTTATTAATCTGTCATACACTTTGAAGCATTCCATTTCGAATGATTTCTGAGAGCAGATCATCTTTGTATACATCATTGCAAAGTAAAATTTTATGGTTAAATCAGTTACAATTATCAAGACAAGTAAAAGCAAGAGATCATGAATTTGGTGTAGAAGAGTTGCATTAGATTTTTTAAGCAATAAAGTCTAACACGAAATACTATAATGTTAATTTTATATTTTGCTTGTAATCATGCTTTTGTATGCATAATTACAAGCAAAATATAAAATTACTACTATAATGTACTGCTAATAATTAACATTACTATAATGTTAATTTTATATTTACTACTAATAAAAGCGTATGTATGCATAGGTGAATGTCTGTTGGCCTTCTACAAGACAGACCGTTGAGCCTAGAGTTGCCAAATTTGGTACAAACCTACTATGAAGTGTGGCAAAGTACACCTCAGTGAGTTTTAACT
>BGPR01042363.1:0-13286 GCA_013235015.1 Araneus ventricosus | reverse complement strand
TCCTTTTCATCAAGGCACCGTCTTTCAATAGGTTTGATGAAAAATAAATTTTACATCTGGATTTCAAGACAAAAATTTTAAAGTTTTAGACTTTTTGCAGGTAATAAAATGAACTTCTGTTTTATTTAAGCATTCATTTAAAAAATAGACAAAGTTTTGCATATTAATTATGCATTTACATAAGTATGTGTTATCTAATATAAGTAAAGTAAAATTATATAAAATAAGTAAAAAGGGACTTATCTCGCCATTCATGCCTTGATCTTCTTTGTAAATCATATTAATTTTCCCATAAAAGCATCTAACAAGTATAACAATTAAAGTGCAAAATATAAAAAAAAAATCATGGATCTTATTTTAAAAGAAATGAAACACTGCTAACTATGGCTCTTCATATTGTTACGAACCTGTAATGTCACTTCCCAGCAATGTTAGTCTAATGGTTGGAAAGAGATATTTACAGGTTTTATTGGAAGCCGGGGGGGGGGGGGGTCAAAACTTCCCAGTAATGCTAGTCTTATGGTTGGAAAGAGATATTTACAGAGATTTTATTGGATGCCGGAGAGAGGCTTAATCAATACCCCTGACCTTGGCGATAAACTTGTCGACAAAGTGAAGTTGCGAGAAAATACTAGAATTATCGGCCCATCTCTATCAGGACGATAATTCTAGATTATTCTATGTGACGTCACACTCCGTCGGAAAAGGTATAAATACACAGAGGTTCTGAAAGGTGTGAATGCTCTAGAAGGTCTCTGAACCTCTTTGGAGTTTTGTCTACAGTGCGAGCTGTTACGCTGATAGACGGCGAGTGGTATTGAAAGTGCTGTTACTGTTGTTTATGTTGCTAATTTGTACAAGTGGTGTTACTTTCTGTGCTTCGTGTTTTCCGTAATATTTGTGAATAAAGCGTCATTCTCCATTATCCTCCTTGTCGGACTGCTTTCACCTAACAACCACCGGACGATTTTCTTAACAATATACTTAAAAAAATTCATTTTATCTTTCATCACAATCCAAACCTGAAGTACAGTTAATAACCTGATCAGAGTATAAGTGATTTTAGGCCACAGTTTGCTCCGAACTTCGTCACTGACTGGGGGATTTCCAGACCATATATGATTAGCTAGTTCTACAGACTTATGAAATTTCATTTATATACAGGTTTATTTGTTGAATTTACATCTGGTCTTGAAGCTACGCGAGGGGTATTTAGGGTTTGATTTCTTAATTCTAATCAGGTTAGCCGACCACCACTCCATATCATACTAACATATTGCTACGAAAAATAGTCCGGCGGGTGTACGTGAATGTAGTCCAATAAGCAGGATAATAAAAAAAAATTAACTCTTTATTCCACGAATATTTCAGAAAACAAAAACTAGCACAGGAAACAAAACTACAGTGGAGTCTCCCTATAACGAAATCGCTTGGTTCTAATTGAAAAATTCGTTATAGAGAAAATTTCGTTATACGGAGATTAGAGATTTTTGCAGTTACTTAAGTAAATGTTCCAAACTTTTCAATAGGTGCGATAAGTTCAAATGTATTTAATTATGATTTTCAATTAAAAATAAAGTAATATATATTATAAATTTGTTAAAATTATACTAATTTTTATTGTGTAAATAAAATGCTCAAAAGTTAAGGCAGTTCACCAATTTAGAGAATAATATGTACTAGTATGCACTTACGTTTATTTTACTTGGAAAATTCCGTTATTTTACATTGCTTTGAATTTCGTGATGTAAAATTTTCACATTTTAAAAGTGAGTGGTTCCAGAAACAGGCACGTGTGAGCGAATTGGTTGCACAGAAATTTTCAACTTTCTTCAAAAATGACAAAAATCGAAAAGATAAAGGTCTGAAAAAATTCGTTATAGGGAGACAACCACTTCGTTATATGGAGAATATTTTGAATGTTATTTAACATTCCGATTAAAAATTTCGTTATAGGGAGAAATTCGCTGTAGAGAGACTTCGTTGTAGGGAGACTCTACTGTAATCGGCACTTTTATAAAAGAATAACACAAGCAGACAGCAGCTCGCTAATAAATATCAGTCACAGCACTCTCAATAGCGCTCAATGTCTATCAGCTCACCAGCTTGCACTGCGGTCAAAGCTACAAAGACGACTGATTCTTCGTCTGAGTAGCTTGCTTTTTATACCTTTTCCGACAGGATGTGACGTCACATAGAAATCTCTCGAAGATTCTCTAAATTTCCGTTCCCAGTAGAGATAGGATCATACTTCATGAATTTTCTAGAAGATTCGTTTTGTCACCGAAATGGTCAAGAAGTTCGCGGTTCAATGGCTTGGCTTCCAGTAAAATATCTGCAAGACTCTCTTTCTTGTTATAAGATTAGTCACGGAAACAACTTTACAGCTTCGCAACAGTATAGACGCCTCGTCGACGACGAGACCCTTAAAATGTGCCATCTGCACGAATATGGTGACTCTTCGGTAAAATCGGGTTTCGAATCCGATCACACACCCTCGGACGAAAACGGCTTTAGTTCAAAATAGTGCATCTGAAAGAGTTCCAAGAAGCTGAGAAGAACAGAAAATTTCCAGGGTTTTTTTACCAATAACGAATTCGTGAAATAAAATCTTTGAAATAATGGAAGAAACAGCCCAATCTTAAGCCAAGATAAAAAGTAAGGCATATAATGCGTTTTCATAATAATACATCTTGAAGCACATAGCGTTCCAAAATGTATACCAAAATGCAGTGGCGAATCCAGGGGGTGCTATGGGCTCCAGCCTCACCCCACCCCCCACCCCCCAGCTAAACCAAAATTCTTGATTTTCTTTTCAAATCCCTGCACCTCTTTCTTCTTAATCTCTTTTTTTAAAAATAAGACGTGGCCATATTGAGTTTTAGCTTTTGGCAGGCACAAAAATTTTCTCGCTTTTGCAGTCATTCCACTCGTACTTGTATCGTTAAAGCGGTCGAAAACATTTTTTGCCCAGTTACTTCATTGTGTTTTTATTAAATTATCAAAAGTATTGTAGTATCCTTTGAGATTCTTATTGTCAAGTGAGTAATGTTAAAGTGTTTTGACTTACATACGCCATGAGGTCACGATGACACAAAATGTTTATGACCTCAGCCGGGTGGCTGACCAAACTCCTGGATTCGCCACTGGCAAAATGTATACCAAGAATGTACACTCGGACCTCTATTTAACGAACCTCTATTTTGCGAACTTTTCCTTGGAACCAAGAACATTTTGAGAATTTCTTCGTAAAATAACCTCCAAATAGCGAAATGCATTCTCTATTTAACGAACTTTTTCTTATGATCCAATATTTTTTCCTCCCTCTTTCTCAAAATATTTCTGAACATTTCAAACTTATTCTTTCTTTTAACACATTTTGTGGTGATGAATGACCTTGAACTGGGTTTACCAGCCTCCTAATTCATTGACAGTAGTAAAATCGCAGTCATTCTTTTCATTTCATCCAGGAGATGGAACCTTTACCCCCCCCCCCACTGTCCACTTCACTAGAAAAACTTTCAATATCCCCCTTTCACCCTCAATGGAGTTGTCCCGTGTCTTCGAACTTTATCAGTAATTAAATTTAAGAACGCATGTGGTAATGTATGCTTAAAATTACTTGTTGAAATAAATGCGATAATGTCATTAAAATTCATCAATTTTAATATAAAATTATTTTTTAAATTGAAAATACTGCGTATTCCTGGAGAATGTTTTGTTTTATTCTGGTTTTCCCTGCAGATTTCTTTTGGATGGGTAAGATATATAAAACAAATAGATATTAATTTACAAAATAAAGGTGAATCTCTATTTAACGAATTTTCCATATAACGAACTTTTTTTCGGGATTCAGCGACTTCGTTAAATAGAGGTCCGACTGTATTTCCAAAACGTTACCCGCGTATGTTTGCCATTGCAACCGCTTTGGGGGCTGCATTACCAAGGTAACATCCTGAAAATCGATCCAAGGGTAATATTATTTTTGAAAGTTGCATCGAGAGCTTGGATTAATCTTTTTGACCAGCTTCCACGACAAAAAGAACAGAAATATAGAATATACACAATAGCTTATATATGCAGCAAGAAGATTAGGTTTTAATATTTTTCATATTTTGCGAGTGTATATTAATCAGGTCGAGGTCACTGAATTTCAATATGTTCCTGAAAGAAAAGAGACTTCCTAAGCTGGGCATCCATCTGTACTCCATTCCATTTGTCCCGAAACTGGTTTTTTTCCATCCATGGAAGTCGAAAAATGAGGCACATCATTCACGGAGACTCCAAAGTTTGTTCTGAAACAAGATTCAAAGTCGCAGAATTCTACCCACCCCCTTTCTCTTCCCCCACGCAGGAAATTTCGAGTTTCATTTCTACCCTCGAAGCAATGTTTCAATGTAGGAAGATCCTTTGATGTCCCGCTACCCTCTAATCGAGCCCCAAATTGGAATAGCCTCAAGAAGTGTTGGATTTTCAGTTCGTTGGAATTGCAGCATTGAGATTCCGCTATGCCAATTTCCATCGATTTTTAAAACTGGCGATTGCTTTTTAATTCCCGCGTTCCGAAAATTCCATTTTGGAAGAGATGTGAATGACCTGCTTTAGATATACTCATTATTATTGCTCCTTTAAAAATCCCGAAGCTAGCCCTTTTGGACGATTTTACTCCGGAAAGGGGTGACAGGCAATGAGTAAGATGAGCGCATTTCTGGAGTTCTTTGTTAGTCGTGCTAAGTGACATGTAAACATTTTCCCCTCCATATTTGATTTCACCCCTATTTTGGGGAAATCAACTCCGCCTGACGCAGGCGCAAGACTGCTGACTGCATTCTGCAGAAGCAAAGTTACTCGGTTCATTCGCAATTCTACCGAGCGTAATCGCCACTTGTCTGAAAGTATTTCCATCGTATCTTTCAAAATACTTTTTTACAATATCTATCCTCTATTCTCTTTCAAATTAATTTATGGTATGCACAATGGCTGTCGAATGGGTTTCTAATTCTTGTCTTTAATCTAAGCTGATTCAATTAAACTTTTTCATTTCTTTCTGAGGTTCCTCAATGATTTCATTATTTCCTGCTGCATTCATATCTTTACTTCCCAGGAAGCAGCAGCAGGTTCTTGTACAACTGGTTATGGACGAGGGAATGGTACTGTCTGTCCACCACGAGAACTCTCGCCGCCAAATTGTCTAGTTTATGGCTGTCGTTATAGAAACAGGTTATTGTAGGAAGAATCCATTTCTAGTAGGTAGAAGTTCATTCAAATTTGTTCCGCCGAAAAACTGGCGCTGGCGCCAAGAACAAAAAACTCCGACTTCCGTTGGATTCCTCCTATTCGAAATGGATCTTCCCTAGCATAGACAATTTGGCGGCGACAGTTCTCGTAGCGGACAGACAGTATCTGGTTACCATGCACCTCTTATAACACCGGCAAGTGAATGAAGGACAAAACCATGCCAAAAATACAAATGAATACAGTCGAACATATACTTTACAATGTTTTCACTGTGTCAAGTTATTTGATTATCTATGCCATCTCAAATTTAAGTGGGTTTAGAGAAATACAAGATTTAAAAAAAATTATTTTATACGCTACTAGCCGTATTCGCAGACCAGATGTTCGCCGACCATATTGGCCTTTTTTAAGGCCAAATAATGGAAATTTGGCCTTTTTTCAAAACCCTTGGCCTTAGGAATTTTCTTTTGGCCTTAAATTCATTTTTGCCCTTTTTTGGCTTTATTTCCGTTAATGAATTTTTGGAACAACTTTTAATTATATATTCTAATGTTTTTTAATAAATTTTTGATATTACACATTTCAAATGGTATATAATGAGCTGTCAAACGAAATAGCTTCCGACTAGAACAAGGATGTTCGAAATTTCTTTCACTTAAATTTTACATTAATGATAATGCATTGAACATATGCCTATCAAGTGGGATTCATTTTCATGGAGGACAGCCTTTTTTCTAATAGAAAATGAGGTTATCGGTCAATTTGTCAAATTTGGCCTTTTTTGGCCTTATTTTGCTATTTTGATCTGGTAACCCAGGTTTAGTTAAGTCCCATAGAAAACAGGCAGTTCTCGTTCACAGACCAAGGGGTCTTGGCGAAGTCTGGCGAGTGTTTGCCAAAAAGATATCGATATGAAGTATCGTAATGGTTTAATCTTTGAATAGCAGCTCAGAAGGTTAACTGAGTGTGATGAAAATGTGTTCCTTGTCATCTTGAAATAGTTCATTATCGCAGCATGTGTTTTCGTTATGTACGTGTCCCTTAGAGAAATATGAATAAAAACTGGGACTAAAAATTGGTAGTATTTTTTACTGTCTCCATCACTCACATCAAAAGAAATTCCACGTCAGGATATCACAGAGAACATAGAATAAAATAATTCCACTGCTCTGAAAATAATATCCAAATACCGATGAAGCTGTCGAATAAGTATCAGTAAGTTATTTATAGTTCCTACGAAATGCAGATAATTTATATTCGTATCTTTGTTTATTTGTATAAATTGAGTGTGAAAGAAAGTACGTTGAAAGAGTTTTTATTCAGCTAATCTCATCATTAGTTACATTTTATTTTAAGAAAAGAAAAAAATAAAATTGCGACCCATAATCAAAGAATCCATTTATTTCAAAATTTAAAAGAAAAATTCATTTCATATTCAACACTTATTTCCTTTGGCTTTTCTCTGATTTAAAATCACTTTTCAGTTACCACACGATTAGATAAAAATAATTAAAAGATGGTAGAAATTAGTATTGCATTTGTTCCTCAGCTTGGTATTTTTACTTGCCATTACTACTCACAAATCGTCAAAGTCTTCTCAATTTATTGAAACGCAATAAATAAAATAAAAATCAACTTTTTCAAGTGCTTTAAATGCACATCCAAGAATGTAAGTACTCTAAAATGTTCTGTAAACACCCCAAAACAACGAAACACTTAACAAATAAAAAAAATTAACCAGCACCAAATATTTAGTTGAGGTTATTATCTTAAAAATACTATACATGAGTCAAGTAATCCATTACGACCAATGACAAAAATAGGAAAGAAATCTTCCGCACAATTAATTTCAGTAGTTTCAGAATCAATGGCTTTCCAGTATAGTTAACGAGTACTTCCAAGCTTCCAAACCATTTAATCAGACAATGAAAAAAAATTAAAAGTTGGAAGTACTTTCCTGAGATTCGATTTGATTTTCACAACTGATTGTTCCTCCCCTTTAGAGCCTCTAAATAAATTACTTATAAAAAGATGGCATCTGTGAAACAGAATCCTTTTTCACAGATGAACAACTTAATTTCATTCTCATCCCGAAATACCGATTAAAACTTTGATGTCTTTGATGATCTCATCTCTCCGAAACCCCTTTTTTTCCTGCAAATCAACACACAGAACCTTTCTCATCAGCAGATAAGAGAATCGACTTTTAATTCCCATTTCTTCTTCCATTAAGTCCTCCAGCGGGTTTAAATTAAACACTGACACCACCACCGCATCCTTTTGATTGCGTGTATACTACAGAATTTGTAGTTGAGCCCTCAAGTCAACACTCCATCATCCAACCAGCTAGAAACTGTGACACAGCACGATTCTCCACCGCGAGTATTTGGAACTTTTCAAGTGCCCTATACTCGGGTCCATCTTGAGCCTTCTAATGATGCTGGCATTATACGGATCTGCACCATCAACGGAGGAGCAATACAGCAGATACCTGGAGAGTAGGTTTCGGTACAGAGAGATGACGGCACAAGCTATAGTGCTTCTGGAATTCCCCCTCGGGGGAAAAGCGCGGGCGGTTTTGAAATTTTCGTTCGCTAACGAATGGGGGGAGTGAGGGAAATAAGTTCTCGATTGTTTTGCCGTCGCGGAAAAGGGGTTTTTGAAGGGCTTTTACGGAAGGATATGAATTGGATAACGAGTTTTCAATTGCAGCGGAGAGGAAGCGTATCTCTTTTAATGAGACATCGGATTGGTTGAACGGTAATTGGTTAATCTTTATTGAAAAGGAGACAAGATTGTGTGCGGCCATCGAATCAGAACCCGACCGTCTATATATCTCTCTCTCTTTTTTTCTCTGTTGCAGTCGAAATTTTTGAATAGGTCTTCTACCGAAGACAAAGTGAATTCCCTGGGGTTTTCTGCAGTTTGATGAGTTTTGCAACCCCTTTTCAATCTAGCCTCTTGTAGTGGGATGACTTCTTTTGTGGCTTTTGTTCTCAAGTGGCGCGCGAAGTCAATGATCTGGAACGATATTGGTTGTTCAGACCTACTCGGCAGTGCATGAATTGCGAGACACGCGTCGTTTTCTTTTCAAAATATTTCAGGATTTACTTTTAGAAATGAAAGGCAACGGTGCACACTTCATGAGCACACAAAATAAAAGAGGTCTGCTGAAGTCTCATGTAATTTGAAAAGTTCGCGTAAACTAAAATGTCAAAGTAAAGATAGGGTCGGCTTTTTTTTTTCGAAGAAGCATGGAATTGGGAGCATGCCTATTCATATAGAGCAGAGTTTCCCTATTTGTGGTAAGCGTACCCCACGCGGTGGATCAGTTAGGTGTACCGAAAGAGATCTTGGTAATGACGGAAAACACAAGACTTAAGAATATTCTAGAATTTTTTCCTCAAGTTCGTATGGAAAATGGAAGCGAAAATTATATGAGTCCAAAAGAAGTAGATTAATTTCTAGCAATTGAGTAATTAATTGTTAGCTCTCATCATTAAGGTATCCGACTGTGTTCGGAGACATTGTTTTGAAAAATAACTTACATATATATCATTTAATGTTATTTTTCAACTGCAAAACTATGAAAATATTGTAAAATTAGGCTTTCAAAATAATATTTTTTTTAAAAAACCGAGAAATTTGAAGAAAAATGACTAAAATATTTGCCTTACGCTAACAGCCATAGACAAAATCATATTCTAAATATACATAAATCCTTGTAGGAGTACATTTTTATGACGGTCATCTGTGTTATGCTCTAAAATATTTCTTGTACTTCAAAATAGTTTTGAGATATAGCTGGACATAGTTACTAAACTGGTAATTTTTAATAACAAATGTTTTTCGTTTCTATTTAAGCACTTAAAAATAATACTCGATTTTAAAATTGACCTTAGTTTTTAGAGGAAAACATCAAGCATATTACAGAAAACAATCTCAGAAAATTACATATCAATATTTGAATAACTTTTTGAGAAATCATTGTTACGGTCGACAGTTTTCCTCAAAAATATCATTTCTCAGAAAACGCATTTAAAGTTTTCATGCAACATAAAATAATGCTTAAAGTTCGGTAATAAAACGGCTGTAACTCTATTTGTAATTCACGTAGAATAAAAAGTGAGACAGTTTTAGAAAGCTGATTAAACAGGCTACAAAATTAAGTCATAAATTTTTTTTTGATAATTTCATCAAAAACGACGATTTTAAACCAGTCGGATACCTTAAGTTAATGCAAAATTATATCAATGCTGTTTTCATTTGTTTTGATGTTTAACTAATGCTATTTGTAAAAAAATATGGAATAAAATGTAAAGTCAAAAATCAATCCTACAAATTTTATTAGTGTATTAGGGTTGTTTGACTCTTAAACTAATCAAAGCCCTTGGCGTTACTAATAAAATCTTTTTTACTTTCTCGTATACGAAGTATACAAAGAGAAAGTATTGTAATCGTCAAAAAATTCGAACTGGAGATTTTGGCGAATCCCCACGTTTTAGACCTCCCTGAGTCCGAAAAATATAATTTTGGAATAATGTCTGTGAACACGGTAACTCGAAAACTATTAGAGATACAGGGATGAAATCTGGTATGTGATCTTTGCACATAATTTGTAGGTTTCTATCGAATTTTGGAGAAAATCCGTCAAAAGGAAGTTCGTCTGTCTGTCTGTCCGCGGTCATGCGAACACTATGACCCAAAAACTTGAATAGGTATATAGATAAAATTTGGTACACAGTTTTATCGTCATGAATGTAGGTCCGTATAAAATTTTGGGCCTAATCCGTCAACGGGTTGACTGTCTGTCGGTCTCTATAATAGCATACTTGTTTACTTTTGAAACGAATCTTATCTCCTTACGCATGGTAGCAATCCCTGTGCAGGCGGAAGGATTACGTCACTTTGTCCTTGAGCCGGTAAGAGTGGAAAATCGGTACGCATCTCTTTGAAATTGATTCTTTACCTAAATATTTTACAATCACTATAATCTACAATGAAAAACCTTCTGATAGTCATTGGATTCTGGGTTACAGCAGGTTCGAATTTTTTTTATCCACGCGGGGGGAGGGGAAACAGCACCTTTTTGGGAAAGTATACGAGAAAGTTTAGGGGAGGCCACTCCCGCTGGTTTGTACTGACGATGGTTGGGGAGGATATAACATTAGGGGGTACTCAAAAATAGAAAGACTAATCAAAGGGTACGCGAGTGAAAAAAAAGGTTGGGAATTCGCTGATATGGAAGGAAAATATTGCCACAAGATTAAATTACATCTCTAAACATAATTAAAAATAAAATAAAGGGATTATTGTAAAATTAAATATTATACTTATTTGATAATTAATAAGACTTCAAAAATCTAGTAATATTTTAATTTTCTTAGAAGTGATCGTGAAAATACTTCGTCTTCCAAATCGCAAATCAAAACTTAAAAGTCAAATCATATGAAGTTATAATCATTGATGACGATTTACATTTTTCTGTTTTATGTTCTTAGATATAGTTCACAGAAAAACGAATTTCTTGATATGAAAATTTGAATGATATGAAAATGATTTTGAAAATAATTGGGAAAATATTTCCGTATGCTTCATTTAGCAAAAAATTGAAATTCATTATTGCTTTATATTTTAAAACTATTACTATATAATAAAAAATACTAAGAATACATATAACAGAGTGGAAAAGAGAAAATGTTTAAATAAAGACGCTGACAGAAAAGAATTTTTGAAGAAATAATATTAACCAATTTTTTCAAGGATAAGTTTCCTAAATTTAGTAGATAAAAATAAATTCAAAGAAATGAAATTCGAGTTATAATTTATTTTGCCTGAATAGAAAATAATATTTTAAGATAATATTTATATTACAGTTTAAAATGATAACAAAGGCTTACTTGCACTGATATGTTAATTTTTGACAAAAGTATTGGGTGTCCTTCCCATTTCAAATAAAATATATTTTTACCTTTCTTTTACCACATTTTTATCTTGCTTTTCAGGTGCTTTTGGGGGAAGTTCAAAGATATATATTTTTATATTTATGCAATTAAACCTTTAAATATATTATGTGGCTTTCCAAATCTTTTTTCTCTTTCTGACCTGGTGATGCCATTTGCCATTGGTGTAATCTGTTTTTTAATAATTAAAATATCACTTATATTTATATTGCATTTATATGTTCCTAGATGGCAACATGATCTGGATACAAACGGATAATGAATAAATAATATTAATGAATTAATTTGGATGAAATTAATAATTTTAAAAATGAAGTATTTTCAAATTGCTTTTTTCCCCTTAATAATAATTTAAGTTTTCTACTAACAAATAATAAGTTTGGCTCGAAAGGGTGAATTGAACTTCCCGAATTTGATGTGTTTGTGTTCGATGCTTGATTTATTACTCCAATTTTACATTAAAATGAGAAAAAACGTAACTCATTGATTATTAAATTATGACTCAGCCGGCGCCCTCAATGCCAAACTTTCACATCTGACTTGCTGGGGGTAGTTTGGCCTAGGCTTGCGTACGTGATGGATCTTTCCTTGAATCAGTCCTCAAACCCGTGACCTTCTGGTCCCGAAGGCGATACTTTGCCACCAGTGCACCGCAGCTCCATAAAAAATAACCGTTCTATGTTGCAACTTCTTTGAGTATCAATATATTCTGTCGTGTAGAGACTCTTCGTGAAATTAGTATAAATATATGAGAGTATTATTATGGTGTATGATCCCTTTTGTACGATAAATTGTGCCAGATCTTAAGGTTTAAAGTATAACAGTAATACCTTCAAAATTTAAAACTAAAACATCAAGTTCGAGAAATAAAACCAGAAACGACCGGGATCCAAAAGTGTCAGGAATTTTTAAAATCGAATGTCATATAACACTCCGGTATTTTCTTTAAAAATGCAAGTATGTTAAAATATGGTTTTTGATCAAATAAAAAAGGTAGATAAGACGGTCTAATTCAAATATTTATATATATGCATTCTGAGGTGATCAATCGGTTAAAACGTGTCTTATAGTTAAAATGTTCCCCAAGGGCTACAAAATGGTGGGGGTTCTGAAAAAAGTAAGAATTTGTGGGTAATTCTCGAGTGACCAATCCTTAACCGTGTTAAAATAATATCGTATCGCCCTTTTACGAAGATCTATGAAGACATTAGTGTAAAGAAACCAGAGGTAACATAAAGACAAGTGGTTAACATTAGAATGAAGATAAGTGGTAACTTTAGTATGAAGATATTAGTTTTAAAAAGACAAAGGTAACATTGGCACAAAAAAACCAGAGGTAACATAAAGACAAGTGGTTAAAATTAGAATAATATAAGATAGATAAGTGGTAACTTTAGTATTAAGACATTAGTTTAAAAAAGACAAAGGTGACATTAGTATAAAGAAGCCAGAGTTAACAAAAAGACGAGTGGGTAACATTAGAATGAAGATAAGTGGTAACTTTATTAAGACATTAGTTTAAAAAAGACAAAGGTGACATTAGTATAAAGAAACCAGAGGTAACAAAAAGACAAGTGGGAAACATTAGAATGAAAATAACTAGTAATTTTAGTATAATGTCTAATTGTCTACTAATGTCTTAATTAGTTTAAAAAGACAAAGGTGACATTAGTATAAAGAAGCCACAGGTAGCATTAATATAAAGCAGCCAGAGATGACATTAGTATAAAGAGACCAGAGGTAATATTAGTATAAAGGGAGCAGACCTCCCGAATAATTCATGGAAGAAATTTTTTAGCTCCCTGTTTCACCTTGAACTCTTACCCCAATATTCAAAGGGTGCCGTCTACACTACAGAAAATCTATTTAAAGGGCAGATTTTAGAGCAACTTACGCCCCACTTACCTGCATGTTGCATATTTTGTATTTCGTGCTCTCCCCCTCGCATCCCGACTTCCTCTCGCACTTCCGTATCTGGTAGGAGACGCCTCCGTTGCAGCTCCTGGAACACGAGCTCCAGGCGCTCCACTCGGACCAACCCTGGTCCTTCGAGTTGAAATGAAGTTCGTTGCTCTCCTCAGAGCC
>BGPR01042362.1:0-13287 GCA_013235015.1 Araneus ventricosus | reverse complement strand
TTATACAAGGGAGTATTGTATGTGTAGGAGCGGGGGTGGGGACTGACAAACCTATTTGATGAACAGTCGTGTTCTTTTCCTCCCCTCACATCCGTTCCCCGTCACAAGTCTCCTACTACTCGTAGTCCAGTCAACGAATTGTAAATTTAAAAAAAAAAAGCTGTGGTTTTGAAATTTGGCACAGTTTTTGGGAAGACTGACCTAAACGATATGCTAAACGTCCCCGCCGGTGGAGGGGGGTTCAGAAGGGAGATTTCTCAGTTTTTATTAAATTTCTCAGCGAAAAACACTAATTACAAAATTAAGTTACATTAAATTTCCTACAAAAATAATCGTAAGGTTTTTGAGTATCAATAGTTTAGATGTTTAGAAGATAGAAGGGGATTTAAAAGTGAATATTTCTAAAATTCCTTATTGTAATCGTAAAACCTATAAAAGGTACTGAAGCAACTACCCTCAAAAAAGCCTAATGCCTATATAATAATTATACAAGGGTAATATTGTATGTGTCGAGAGTAGTAGTGATGTAAGGGAGGGGGGGTAATTATTATTCACTCTATCGATACGAGAACGTCCCAAACGACCCTTCAAGCAAAACATTACCGCCGTCCGAAAATCACTGCGAAATTTCCATCCCCTTCCGTTAAGTGTGATTGATTTCACACCCGCTGGGCGCGCTTTCTTCCTTAGAGTGGCTCGTCCAGTTGGGTTTTGGGAACGGGAAGGCGGGTATCTTAGAACTCGGACAGTGCCAGCTGTCATTCTGGTTTTTGAGGGGGGGGAGTGGATTTCAATTACCTTTGAAAGAGGAACTCGGACGTTCTCGTATTTTGAGATCCCTCTGATCCAATGGGCGTAGGAATCAGAGAGTTAATGAACAGTCGTGTCCCCTGTCTCCTCTCACATCTGTTCCCTCTTAGAAAATTCCTTCTACTCAGTCTTTTGCTTCTATTAACGCATCAAATCAGTGTATTTAGATAATATAATCTAAACCTCCGTATTTATGCTGAGTTAAACTTAAAAGCTCACAACCAATCTGTCAGGGTTCAACAGGAACATTTCCCTTCCAATGAAAGGAATAAGACCTGGCTTATTTAATTACTAACACAGAAAATGGCTGTTGAAGGAATTGAAACGAGAGTCGTTACAGGAGATGCTGATATTTATATTGTGAGATTTGGGTTAGAGAAAGCAATTTCTCATCCCATTGTTGCTATAACAGGGCAAGACGTAGACCTAGTCGTGTTACTGATTGCTTTGGCACCATCAGAAAGTAACATTTATTTTATGAATCCTGGCAAGAGAAAAGTCGAAGCTAAATTATTTTCGACAAGAAAGCTCCAAAAAGAACTTTCTTTTCCCCAAACCATCCTCCTTCTCCATGCATTCAGTGGCTGCGACCTAACAGGAGAGAAAAAACAAAGCACTGTAGTTACTCGTTTAGCAATGTGTTTCCGTTTGTAGCACCTGCAATCATACCTGTACTAATGGTTCCCCTCTAGAAAAAGAGGAGGAGTTCGAATTTGACCAAATAGTAGAAAAATATGATGAAATTCGATTACGAACAAGAGTAAAAATGGGTTATGCATATTTTTATGTAGGTATGGATATATATATTATGTTATATACATAACATCTTATAGATATATTGTAATAGATAGACGCCATGTTGAGATGAAAACTTTCTTAAAAATGAAACTAATATTTTGAACTTCTTGTAATTAATTTTTTTCGTATCTTTATATATTCTAAAGTATTCATACTACGAAAAATATGTAGGACTACTTTTGATGGAAATTTAATGTAACTTAATTTTCTAATTAAGAGTTTTTCGCTAAAACCCAAAGTTTTCGAGATATTTAAGGAATACTGAGAAATCTCCCCCTTGACACCCCGCACCCCCCACCGGCGGGGACTTTTAGTATATCGTTTAGGTCAGTCTTCCCAACAACTGTGCCAAATTTCAAAACTATATCTTTTTTTAATTTACAATTCGTTGACTGCAAGTAGAAGGAGACTTCTTAAGGGGAACAGATGTGAGGGGAGGAAGGGAACACGACTGTTCATCAAATAGGTTTGTCAGCCCTCCCCCCGTTCCTACGCTTACAATACTACCCTTGTATAATTATCACATAGGCATGAGGTTTTTCAAAACGTTGTAGATGCAGCACTTTTAATTGATTTTTCTATTACAATAAGGAATTTCAGAAATATTCAGTTTTGAATCCCCCTGTATCTTCTAAACTATTGATGCTACAAAAAAAATGTAGAATTTTTTTTTTGCAGGAAATTTGATGTATTTTAATTTTGTAATGGAGTGTTTTTCACTAGAACTCATAGTTTTCAAGATTTATAAGAAAAACTGAAAACGCCCCTTGAAACCCTCCTGTACCCCCGCGCACCCCCAACGGCGGGGACTTTTAGTATATCGTTTAAAACAACTGTGCCATATTTCAAAACTAGACAATTTTTTTTCCTAATCGTCGATTTTTGGCCATCGTTGACTGGACTATAAGTGCGGAAAACGGGCCTTTTCTTCTAGGCTGTGTTGTATCGAAATACAGCTATTTCGCCCTTCTCCGTCTGTTCATCCTCCGACTGAATGACCTACTTGGTACATGATGGACTTGTTGTGAATAGCATTACGTACAATGACAGGTAGTGGGCAGAAATTATTAAAATCTGATTGATTCATGCAGAAAGAAATCAGCTAAATGAACCTAGAACAGATGAAACCTGCGAAGGGGAGACATCTGATATAGAATATAGTTACATGTTTTGAAGATCAGCAATCGCCTGTATCGCTGCTTCTATGGGACGTATCGTTGTGAATAATTAGCTGCATGGAAGGTTAATTAATTTTCACTGGGATTTACAGTACAGTTCAATATTAACAGATTTAATAAGAACTATTCTATCAACAAGTAGTCATTGATATTAATGATTAGCTGAGAGAATAAAACCTGAATTAAATGTGTGAATCCGATTATTTTTTTCTATCACACATCTAAAAACAATTTTACCATTCCCCGCTCTAAAGTAGAAAGCTTTTGCTGAAGAGAAACTGTTGTTTAGCAAAATAATTCTTTTCCTTACGCAAAATAAAATGTAACGTTGAAACAACACAAAAAAGGAATGTTAACTTAATTAAGGTGATGCGACAGACAAACCACTCATTAACAATGTTTAATTAAAATGATCCAGACTGCGAATGAAATCTTCATCTAGGTAGTATAATCTCTTTTTGAGGACGGAGGATTTCTTTTTGCGTTTATAAAATATTCACAAGTTGAAACATGAAAAAGATACATCATTAAGACGAAAGAAAACAGAAGACGTTTTCTATAGATTTTCTTGAGCACACAACAAATTATTTTTGCAGTATCAGTAAGAAATAAACATCACAACAGAAAATAATAATTATGCATTTATAAGCTCCAACGCCAAAATAATAGCATATAATAACTTTAAAGAAAGGCAGAAACATAATCTTGTTCGTGAGGTTTTTTATTTTCAGAAAGGGGGAAAATAATTAAAATTGCATGAAAATAATATACTCTTTCAAAAGGTGTTCTTTAAAAATTGAAAATAATTCCCATGTCTCACAAAACATTTTGGCATGAATCGAGTCTCTATTTGTTATTTTGCTTTTAATTATTTTCTTACTGTATTACATCGTTTATTATTTTACACACTTTTATTTAACTCTATCGATACGGGACCGTCCCATACGTCTTTTCAAGCAAAAGACGATAGCCGTCCGAAACGTCCGAATGTCACTCTGAAATTTCCACCCCCTTTCGTTAAGTGTGATTGATTTCACACCCGTGCTTTTTTCGCCTGGGGTTCGGGGATGAGGTGAGTTTTCTTACAATTCGGACAACACCAGCTGTCATTGTGGTTTCTGAGGGGGAAAGTTAATTTCCCTTATCTTGGATAGAGGAGCTCGGATGTTCTCGTATTTTGAGGTCCCTTTATTTCAATGGCCTTAGGAATCAGAAGGTTAACATGATATGTTTTAAGTTTGGAAAGATGGCAATACATTGCTTTTAAGGAGTGGACATAGTAATTTTAACCCTATGTCAGATGATGAGGGCGACGTCTGAATGAGTAGCTCCTCTCCGGGCTTCCACACCACATCAACAGGAGTTGTTTAGCATTGGAGGATTTAACATGCATCTGGCCCTTATATATGGCGGTATTTTTAGCTTAATCGAGTTTCGATCCTTTCTGTTCCCGAAACCAAGGATCTATCACAAGGCCACGGTAGCCACGAAAATTTAACAACAACCACCACAACAAAATATAACCTGTCTATTAATGGATCAAAAATAGAAGTGTATCGCTGCTCTTAGACCAAAAAGAATTTTTTAAGTCTAATTCAAGAATTTTAAGACTGGCGTTTTCTTTCTGTATTACCATAATGTGTTTTTTCTAAGTATATTTCCAATCATTACTTTTTTTTCGAATTTTTTATCCTTCGTTCTCCCGTCAAGGAAAGAACCTCACAGATTGAGAATTACTGCCTTGTTTTCAATTCATGTATGCACTTATGCGGAATCGAAGGAACTGTGAAACTCACTGAAAAGATAACCACAAGTCGCGCTACCTCCGCGTACCGTAGCATCCGGTGTCACCTGAATGATAGTCGACACAGCGTCTACAGGAACTGAGGGTGTAGTCTTAAAGGCCATCACCGACCAACCCCTCCCACAGGAGGCATCTCAACCCCACACCATTACTAGAGAAGCGAGGACCCTCTTACTTACCCGACACCTCATTCCTGTACTCGGGGTGTCCCCCGATGGGAATCATTGAAAAAATAGTCATAAATGAATCTCCCCGCCCTGCTGTAGCGTTCGGGGTGAACTGAATGACCCGACCGCCGCGAATATCAAATACGGACATTGTGGCCAGCTCACTATAGCCCCCATTTCGATCCGAACACGCGATGACCCTTCAGACATAACATAACACCACTTCATGCCCCTGCAACTATAACCTCAGTGTCGCGGACATTAAGGGGGAGGAAAATCACACCACCCGAGGGGGAGACCTTTCTTAGTCCTTACCAAATTCCTCCCACTGCGACCTAATTATTAAGCGCTATAAGTTTACAAATGTTATCGGGAGCGAGTGCATTAGGATGGGCTGCTATTGTGAGTTACATTACTAAATCTTTTGTTATCACAGTATGTTGAAAAATGGAACTAAGAAAATACTCAAAATTACACTATTGCATTTGAAATAACTGGTCAGAACAAATACGCACATGGAAAAACTATAAGATGAGGATAACAAATATTTCCATTTGCAATACAAAACATATAAGTTAAAAAAGCGAGAAAAATAAAAAGGAAAAAGTTTACATTAGAACGCAATTGGACCTTTAAGCTTTTGCATTCGGGGAGTTCAGTTTTACTTATTATACCATATTAGTAAACTGCGATGTGGCTCAGGATAATTGACTTGGATTATTAGTTAATGAAACACTAACAAGCCAAATGATAAAGAAGTCAACAGTTTACTAAGGAATGCGTCACTGAAATTGATATCTTTAAATCAAAATATAGAGAAAAAGAAATATGAAAAAAAGTTTAAGAAAACAGCAAAATAAAACAAAAAGTTATAAAAATAAAAATTAAAAAAATGAGAAAAAATAAAAAGATAAAGATAAAAGAAATTAAAACAATAATAATAAAAAAATAAAACAAAAAAAAAAGACACAAATACGGAGAAATGAGCCACACAGATTTTTAAAAGTTCGACTTTGAAAAAGAGTTAGTTGGTGGGATCTCTATTTGAAGAAGGTGAAATGCAGATGAACTTGCAAAAAAGTCCTGTAAGAGCAACTAAAAGCAGTTCTGTATTCATTAGGGATGAAGGGTTGAAGAGGAGCTGAAGATGAATGATGATCTGGTGAAACGAGACTGCTCTTAAGTTCTTCCATTTTCAAAGATAGAGGATGGTGTATTAAGGAAGAGACGAAGACGGAGGATGGACATTTGAAGTTAGGCTGAATTTAAATTTCTCCATCGCAAGCGAAAGAGGATGAACGGTTACAGAAGTTGCTATTTGTGAAAAGGCTGGCCGTAATTTGGGGTTGGGTCGCAAGCATTCCACTCCACTGAGAGAAGACTAATGAGGGAAGTTGTAAGGAATTATTTGGGGTTTGGACGGAAAAGACTGGTTTCACTTTGGAGTAGGTGTTCAGGCGGAGGTAATTCAACCCCACACCACATGTGTACTCGCCGAGGAGTTGGGCTACAGCTTACTTGTACAGAAGTGTCTTACCTCCATAATTCGGCTGCCCCTCACAGTGGGAGATCATTGAAAAAAATAAACGACACTTGTATTAATCGCCTTTAGATTCGACGAATTTTTACCATATATCCTGAATATCATTCCATTATTCAAATTACAATGATTTACAATAAGCTTTGTAACACCGTTGTTTTGATGCGCTGTAAAATAACGCGTAACTTAAAGTTTGGGAGTATTTAATGCTACACTTTTTAAGCTTGTCACAGAATGTTTACATGAAAAAAGAAAACCTTTCGAAAAGCAAGTGGTAACGAAATATTTCTTCTCACAAAGCCTTAGATTTTTAATTATTGAATTGCAGAAAGATTTTAAAGATTACCTTAAGGATGCTCTTTAAGCTTTTTATGATCTCTGAGAGCTTTCAGCTCTAAAATTTGTAATTAAGTGATCGCTTTCTTTAGATATTTAAATCCCAGTCAGAAGAAAGGTATTAGCATAACTTTTTCTGGCTGCATTTCGTAGCGTTATTTATATCCAGAAAAAAGATTCAAAATAATTTTAAAAGTTTGGAGATATACACCGGCAAATAATCCGATTACAAACTCTAAAAAAGAATTGAATTAACAAGAAATGAATAGTTATGACTATATACAGGTTGATTATAAAAACACTTTGCAGGTATAGTCCCTAAAGATCAAAACTATTCCTTCTGCTCAATTGGATGGGAAGGAAATTGGTATGCAAGTATTTTAAAGAATGATGTTAAAAACAATAGTCTGTTTCTCACAGTTATGATTGCACTGGCAAGATTTCAAAAATTCCTTTTGGTAACACCTACCTTTTAAATTGGATTTTAAGCCTTCGCATTGGAAAACTGCAGTATGTCTGAGCTAGACAGAGACAAAAAAAGATGAAAATGACCAATAAACACAGAGAACTGGCAGGAAAGCAAAACGTTTTATTGTGCATCTCAAATTTGCCATGTAGCCGCATTCACACACCATGACACTTTTAACGCAGCAATTAGTGGATATCACTGAAGCAGGAGGAATATGTCGAGACACAGGTCTGTTGGTATTTCTCAAATAAGATATAGTAGACGAGTTGAATTCCTACACTTTTGATTTCAGATATCCCATAGCCAAAAGTTCATTAGAGGGAAATTGTGTTAAGAACCGTTTGATAGAACACCCAACACGTGGGAGTACCATTCTTCAAATGTGAGCACAGCACGCATTTGAGGACCTTCGGCAATACCCTCTTCAAAAAAAGTAAGGGTGGAGAATGAAGTTTTGTTATCATGCGCCAAAACAGTAATTTTAATTCGTCCAACAGATAACAGAAGTGAGACCACATCATGGGGATTTTTGATTTTCCAATGACGCAATTCTTCGAATTAACGTTACCAGTCAACGAGAAACGTGCCTTCTCCGTAGCCTCTCTTCACAGAATACTTAAAGGCTATCGTATCGGAATCATTAGCAAAATCTAACAGTAATTGGTTGTTAGCCACTTTCAACATCTGTACAAGCTAAAACCGATACGGAAACAAGTGGATAAATTTGGTCAAGTTATCTTTTCGTACTAAATCGATGAAGCTCTTCAACTTTAAATCGCCTTTTCGTTTTTTCTCGTACCATTCTCATATCTCTTACCATTTTCGAGATAAATCTCAAACTTCTAACTTTACCACAAGGTTGGATCTGTAAGCGGTTTCATCGTGTAATACATAGTCATTTTACTATACTTAGATAACACTTTTATGACTATTTCTGTAGCCTTTCTGAAGAGGATAGGGCTCAGAGATTGAATGGGCCCACTTATATAAAACTTGCTCTTATACCTTAATACACAGTCCAAAATATACATTCAATTTTAATTTTTTATAAGTTAGTGTATGAATTATCAAAAGACGTGAATTAGCGTTTCTTGTCACAAGCAGTTGAATAATGAAACGCGCCGATTTGCGTCTCTCGTTAACAACATGTTAAGACGACGTTGGAAAATGAACATAATGAGTGAACATATGAATGCATATTAAAAACGATTCCTTTGCAATAAAACGAGATACTAATATAATTTAAAAATACAAAATTTATGTAATACATTTAAGAATTTCAGCGTAAAGTTATTGAAAAAAAGAGAGCAGGTTTCTTCTTTGAAGGCATTACTAACATATTACCAAGAAAGCATCATAGGTGACTCAAATCATTCTCAGCATTGCTTAGATTTAGAGAATATCTTAATTTGAAATTCTAAAGGAGAGAGCCTTCTCGTGGGAGAGAGAATCCCTTTGAAGTTCTGTAAACACGGACTCAGATAACCAGCGTCCGGACCAAGGAACGGTGATAAAGCCAGGACTCGAAAGAACTGATTTTATTCTGCAGTTATTAACCATAGAACTGTGATATCTAGCTTCAGTGGAATACTTTCTGCTTAGTTAAATTCCAAAACACTTTATATCTCCTTATAAAGAACGAAGGATATTTTGAGCTCGTGAATTATTGTCGTTGCTCTTTAGTGAATATTTAACGAAAAGGTTACTTTTGTTTCCTTATTTGAACAGCTTATAGAATTATTATTTTTTAGAATTAAAAGCGATTTATTTTTACAATCTTTCTTCAAGTAAATTTCAGTAACTTTCGTATATTACTTTTTGTCCTCTTCTAAATGAATTATTCAAAGAGAAAGTGCAGTATTCGTCAAAAAAATTAGGTTTCGATATTTTGATGAATCGTCTAGTTTTAGACTTCACCGAGTGCGAATAACCATTTTTGGTATTATATCTGTTAGTCTGTCTGTGAACACGACAACTCTGTCTCTCTCACCGTGTGCATATGAACAAGATAACTGAAAAGTGCAATAAGATAGACATGACATGCAAACTGTACAAAAATTAAAAAACCCTGTAGATTTCTATCAAATTCTGGACGAAATCTTTCAGTCGGGAAGTCTATCTGTATCTCTGTCCTCGTGCATATGAGCAAGATAACTGAAAAGCGCAACAAGGTAGACAGATGAAATGTTGCACATGATTTTATAACTATTATTATAGTTCAGTATGATATTTTGCCGAATAGTTAAAAGGATTGGCTGTCTGTCTGTCGGTCTATTCCTGCATATGTGGTAAATCAGAAATGCAATAAGCTAATTGAGTGAATTTTAGTATGTGATCTTTAATCTAATATTGTAGATAGGTATCTAGTTTTTGACTAAATTCGTCAACGGGTAGACCGCTTATTTGTTTGTCTGTCCATGAGTGCGCACTAGATAACTCATAAGAACAACAAGCAAGATAAATTAAATTTAATATCTAATGTTGACACGAAAACTGCAAATATCCGTCAAATTGTGAGCATAATCTAAGAGAAAGACATCCAAAACGCTTACTCGTAACTCTTCACCATATTGCGAAATTAAACTTAACATGCGACGTACTGCTCAATTATATTTATTACAATACTTGATTACATTGATAAACATTTTTAGTTTCACTAAGTTTTTTTATACAAATTTTATATAAATTTTGCTTGTTTTCATAAATATTCTTGAGATTTCGATGCTTTCAAACTATCTTTTAATGTTTTGGATATTAGATGCCTATAACTTTTAAACTCATAAATGATTGATGTGTTCTTTTATTTGATATATTGTTCTGCTATGGATAAATTTTTTGTGTGTTTATTTTGCGAATCAATATTCTTTTTGTTTTACGTATATTCATTTAATTGTGTTTATTTTGCGTCATGCGTCACTGTAATTGGTTTTTTAGAAGTTTGTATTCTCAAATAAATAAATAAATATATGAGAAAGTCGAGTTGCGAACACTTCTGTTGATTGTTTCCTTCTTTCGATGATTTTACTTGGGTACCTTGAAGATCATTTTATGCTATTAACATTATCAAAACCTGGTATTCATTATAATGCATAGTAGTGTTCGCATTTAAATGAATAACATACATTCCTTCCAATAAGATGATTATGCCACCCCATGGGTAAAAAAACTCCTATTGATGAAATATACACTATATGATAAAAAGTATCCAGGAACTTTGGGGTTTTCACAATTTTTCAGATTTCTCCAGTAGGGCCGGAAGAACTGCCTTTGAACTTCGACCGTATAAATAATAGGCGCCATATCACATTTTACAATGAAGATTCGGTCCCGAGAGCACTAAGGGGACCTACCAGATATTGTTGAAGAAGAAAATGATTGGAGCTCACCCGGTTCTTCAAAAAGCAGATAATGACTTGAAACTTTCATCAATGGTTATTTCTGCTGCTTGCAATATTTACTACATTTTTTTTTATAAAAATAACATTATATTTGGGAAAATATATAGATCTGTTTCTAAAAAATTCCAAAATTTTCAGCATGTTTTTTGCTTATATCATGTAGAGTTTTCAACCAAATTATACGAAACTTACAGAATTCGTGACAATTTACAAGCGAAGTATTATATAAAATGTAAGGTAAATATGTTAAATATTCGAGGAAATATAAGTATTTGTAGTAACTAATTTTTAACTGCATATGTGTGAAACATACGATAATTTTTCTTTTATAACTACAAAGCCAGATATATAGGGAAGCTTATATAAACATTTCAGTTCAATACCGTTAAGATTCAAAAAGATATCGGCATTCTAGAGATATAAATTTCAGTTGCTCTCTAATAGAATGTAAATGAAGAGGGGTTTTCCACAAATTGATGTTATTTAAACTTGAATCTTCGAATAGTTTTATTGAATTGTACAAAAGTTGGATGTGCTGAAGACCTGTGCATATTTACAAATTAAGCACACAATTTAAATTCCAGTTTGATGATCACTATTCCGGACCGAATCTACACTCTAGAATGTGAGATAAAGCTTATTATTTGCAAGGCCTAAGTTCAAGGGTAGTTCGTCTAGTCTTTCTAGAGAAAATCGAAAAACTGAGTAAATCAGAAAGTGTCCGGATATTTTCGATCATACAGTTTAAGGCAGACAATGATATCGAATCCGATTCTATACTACTAGTTAGGGGAAAGTGGGGAAAAACTGGGTAGCTAAGGTTCGAAGGCCTGCTGAAGCTAAACTATTCGACAGAGAGCTTGTCAAATTTTATTAAAACATTCATTGTTTATCGGAGTACAATACATCTTTCCAGGAAAGTCAAAGTTACATTACATTTTTCTCAATGATTGTTACATAAAAAAGTCCAACTTCCCCTTTTTACCCCACTAGTGGGATAAAATCGGGTACACATGTTAACTCTATGGGAAATTAGAAAAACTCGATTTTCAGTGGAAAAGTTGCAATTGTTTTTATTTATATGACAATTTAAGAATATTAGTTACAAAATTCACATGTAAAGCAGTTGTCTTCTTCCTCCGCGCCACTGCAACTTTTGTGGGCGCAGCAAAGACAGTTTTTACATTAGATTAACCATTCTTCTTTATTTAAATAAGAAAATACATTATTAAAATGTAAACTATAAACTCCTGGTGTGTTTTTACCATATTCATTGGAAGAATCATCAGTAGTGTCTGGCCCGGTCTTGCGCCATTTGGAGTACCCGGTTCTATCCAGAGCCCAGAGGTTATGAAGAACGAAATAGAGCAGCACAATTATTGGAGTAAATCCTTATTGTTTGATAAGGTATAAATTCTTAGTAAATGTATAATAAACTGGACTAAAAATGGTTTTTAAAAGTGTAATGATTTTTAAGTAAGGATAGTTTAAAATCAAACGAACGTTAGAGAGTTGACGTCTTAAAACAAATAAACCTTCACAGAAGCAGTGAATTCAACAGCTGCAACACCAGGGGGGCCATCATTTTTGCTGTTTGAGTTTTCCTGACTTTTCCCATCAACCATAGAAAAAAATCACCTGCACATTGACCATACTAAGTATTCATTCTCCATACTAAGTTTTCATTCAAGCCTGTATGGTTTGAATAAAAATGCAAAATGTTTGAAAAAAAGAACATTTATTTAAAACTTTTAAACAATAAACCATAAAATAACTAATGCATCTTTACAATGAACAGTTCTACTGTAAAACGAATTTTTCAGGCGTTTCGGATTAAAAATATAAACTAAAAAAATCTTAATAAAAATATATGTTGCAAAATAAAACAGAAAAAGACAAAAACGGAGAGAAACAATGTAAGAAAACGATTTGTTACTGATGTTTATAAATTAAAACACAGAAGCATAATCACACGAATAGAATTGTTTGCAAAAGAAAAAAAAGCAACTTTTTATTCCAACCAACTTCCTCCAATACAGCTAAAAAAGAACAATATATAAAGAAATATAAATAAATAAACATCAAAGACAAAAAAGAGAGAAAAAAACGCAAGAATTTATAAATTATAACACCAGAAAGTCGAGTGTATGAAATAAGGAAGAAAAAATAAAATTCGCGAAGATGGAAAAAAAACCCGAATTTGCCACTTAAAATTAAATAAATAAAAATCTAATTTGAATTTTAAAAAAAATGTACTGCGGCGTCAACTCCCCTGTTGTGCTAATCCATCACTTTGCTTAAATTTGGTCTCCTGGGCCTGAGTAAAAAAAAAAGGAACAGTGCATACATAATACTAAAAAAGATTGTTCTTTTATATATATGTAGGTAACGGCTGGCCCATACTTTAAAGGTCCCATACTTTATCAAAATGATCGGTATTCATAATGTCTCCCAAGACTCAGAGAGAAAAAAGCATGCACAAAATAAACAACAAAAAATGCTGAAAAAAAATATGAGCACTAATTTTCAATACTTCATAATTCAATGAAAAGATCTCCAGAAATAGAAAAGCAAACTAGTTCTGGTATAACTCCTATTTGATATTAAATCATCATAAAAGCAGGCAGTAGTGTGGATGCTAACTTATAGACAGATAAAGAGAAATTTACCTCTCGTAAGCTATCTGAATCTCCTTGACATGTAGCCAAATGCCGGTTCTTCCGCCACATTTGAGTGTGAGTATACTGTAGATTTTCATCTCAAGAAGTATAATCTAATTTAACTACT
>BGPR01042361.1:0-13287 GCA_013235015.1 Araneus ventricosus | reverse complement strand
TTCATTAATTCAATAAATCAATGATAATTTTGTAAAAAAATAGCTTTTTATAAAAACATTTTGAAGCATTTTTCATCTTTTAATAATATAAACTCTTTAACGTTGAAAACCATATCTCCTTTTTCTTAATGTTGAAATTTTAACGTTTATAAACAAAATTAAATCTGAAAAACAGTCAGTGTTTGTTGAGAAATAATAACTTACATTTTGTCCCATTTTAAAGTAATTACTTTCGAACTCTAATTCCATAATTTATTCTACTAGCAAAACGTAGTTATTAGCGAAAATCGCTCTCCTCAAAAATTAATGAAATCATGAAAAGTTTAAAATAAACGTATACGAATGGAACGATGTATTAGCGAAATCCGTCTTCTCCTCTGGCAGAAATTAGCCGAACAAGTGTTATTGACGTTTCCATTACTAAGTGGTGGTCGCGAGTTCTTGTCAGGAAAATTGGACAATTCTTTACCCAAATTTCAAATCAAGACGGCAGAAGATATTATCCAATCCAATATTACATTCAATATTTTGTCTTGTTTATTGAATCCAGAGAGTGTTATTCCACAAGTAATTATTGAATGGCGATTTCTCGGAAAAAAAGTGTTTTTTCGGCCCTCCACTGACAGTTCACTTAATTGCAGCATACTGCTGTAGCTATTGCAAGGCATCGTCACTTGGGCATTAATATTTAAAGTCCATATAAATGCATTGCGTAATCCATTCTTCTTTCATGCATATTCCTGTGAATGGCGCCGAGTTTAGATGCTAATAAGGTCAATGAGATTTCTCATACCAGCTTGAAAAAAGCTCTTTCCACATCAAGCTACATTAAACATCTATCCACTTTAAATAATCCAGATAGTTATCACGCTTGTAATCCCCTCTTCCTGCCCTGGGTAGTGTGGTGGATTTCGAAATGAGGGCTGGCGTACGATACATGAAAAAAAGAGGGTTGGCGTAGATAAAGGATTCTTCCGGATCATAATGAAAACACGTAACGCAAACAAAAGTAACGTGTTTGAAAATAATGAAGGCATTGCTTAGAGCTTGGATTTCGGCTCTTGATTTAATTAAATTAATTGATTAACTAATAATTAAGATTTAAAAAATATTTAAAGAGAATATTACATAGATAAGTGTACAAAAAATTCAAGTACAATACGTGAAAGTAAATATTGATGACAATATTGCACTTACAAACATGACAAAAGTCACTCCTTAAATACAGAGGACATAAATTATTGAACCCATTTCAAAAGATATTAAAAAAAACTAATAATGTTAAAATGTTCTTTACAAAAGAGAACGATTTCAAAAGTTTTATTTGGCTGTGTGATAGTAACGACGTTACGGTGGTCTAAGTCCAAGTTCTCAAACTTTTCCCTTGCGCACACCTAGATTAAGTGTTTTATTTCTTCGCGTACCCCTACTGCTGTCCCCTTCCAACCTCCGTCTTGATGAAATTTTTTTTTATCAATAATGTTAATACTTAGCTTTAGAGGCATAAGACTGAATTTATGAATACATATGTTGGACTTATCTTTGATTTCACATTTATTCCACGCAATAGTATTAGTTCAACGTCAAACAGATGAAATCAGTACTGTTGTAATTTCTCTGCATTAACTTATAAGAGAGCTAAAAAATTATACCTTCTGATTTTTTTTTACTTATATGGGTATGTTAAGACTTAACAACTTCTCTTTACTTTTTTACACAAACTTGGGAAACAATATTCTGTAGCACTTTAACTTTATGTTTCCACCGATTTTAGTTCGCAATCCTCAAAATCTTTCTTCTCTTGCGTACCAGAGAGGTGGTACACCTACCATGCTGAGAACCTTGTGTGGTGTATTTAATTTATTGACCCTACTTTTAGTGTCACTGTTCCTTGAAACTACATTAAAGCTAGAAGAAAATAAGTATGTATTTTATAGTGAATTCACCTGCTTCTTTAATTGTTAATTGACTCAATTTGAAAACTGAATTGTTTTCTAAGATATCTGAGGTAATTCTTTAAAAAGAAAACGAGAAAACGTGCATCGACTCTTCATTGATACAGCCATTGCGTATGGAAACTGGTTGTAGCGTTCTTAGAAAGCCAACCTATCTGAAAAATATTTTTTTGTCTCTAATTAAAAAATAGAATGTAGTTGTATCATTATAATTTTTTATTAATTTTAAAAAAATGGATTCAATAATTATGACTACCCCTGTTATTGTAAGTAAATATATTATAGGGCGTTGGGAAAGATCTTTTGTAACATTTTTTATTGCATATTATCAATAAAACCATAATATTGACATTATATTATATAGAAGAAATATTTTCGAAAATCCTCTGTTGAGAATATCACAGTATCACAGGACAACAGAAATACTTTATACATTCTCACACACAACAACTAATGTGTTGCAACAAAAAACATACCAAACACAACTAGCACATAAGAAATGTGAATGCAAGTCTGAACTATAACCATGTAAATGTGATTCATATTTCCAATAAAAAATACTGATATGATGCATCTCTGAAACAGAAAATTTCTTTTAGAGAAAGGCAATATATATGTAATCACAAAGTATGAAAAATTCTTTTAAGATTTGTTTCAGACATTTACCGAATTTTACTTTTTGACATTATAGCAGACCAGCTATAAAGTGGTTTTTATTAGCTCGACTTCCACGATCGCTTTTACTCAAATGATTTTACTTTTAAAGAAAAGTCATAAATTTAAACTCTTTCAAAGAAGATAAATTATTTCAATGTCACTAAGCGAAAAAAGCTTCACTTTAGTAAATACTTTTATGTGTGTTTGGAGAAACCGGGAAATCTCTAAAACCGAACAACCAAATAACCAAAAAAACCTGCATGAAATGTCAGATATTGATACGAAACAACACAAAAGAGTATCTCCCTCATTTTTAGAAGTAGAAACACTAAATATCAGCCTTCATTAAAAAAAAATCTTTGCATTTTTGTATTGTTCCCACTTGAAAAACTTTTAAAAAGAAAAAATATTTTTTTTCAATCTAAAATGGAAGATTTCCTTATCTAAATGAATGTCTTAAACTTTTTGTACCGATTTCAAAGAGTAACAATCACTTTGTGTTCAAGATTTAAATTTTAAGGTAACTTTTATTGGAGATTTTTAGGTAAATATCATGAACTAAACCATAAACATTTTATTTTAATGAAAGTTTTGTTTAAGAAAATTTAAAATGGAATGTTATATCAATAGGGACACTGGTGAACTGGTGGCAGAGTTCCGGCTGCGTTGCCTTGGTGGTCACAGATGAAAGTAGTGCCCCCCCCCGCGCCTTGTAAAGATTCAAGATGTAAGTGAATTCCGTAGTGGTTTAATTCTTCTTCTGTAGATGTGATACGAAAAGTTAGTAGAGAGGTAGGAGAGACTGGAGGGGAGCTCATTTGAAATCATTTCAATCATCTCATTTCAATCTCATTTGAAACTAAATTTGAATATAACATTTAGCTTAGGATACCCCTGAAAATTGGGTTCTTCGAATCAATTCTGAGAAATCAATTTTCTCAACTAAACCAAAACAGATTTTGTCATATTTACTTATTTGTCATCCTGCACATCAAAACCATATAAAAGAATTCAAATCTTTTGAAATCGAGAATTGATTTCAGTTTAATAATTTATTTTGGCCAAATTGTTTTTCTATTTATTTGAAAAAGGGAACAAAAGTTATCTTGCTACCAAAATTGAATTAATTTCTTAGAATTAAATTTCCCTACATTGTAATAATGTTTAATATGTGTTAAGGTAAATATCATCCATTTTCTGAGTAACTATGAGAAATCTTTGAAAACATTAGTCACTATAACATTGTATCTCTCGACTAATTATCAACGAATAGTAAAGGAAGAGGAATGTCTCTTATAATGATTACTTTAGTCACTAAGCATTCTTTATCAATATTGTAATACTTTCTTTATGAATATTGTTTTGTGTTACTCTGAAATATTCCGAAAATATTTAAAATGATTGAAATAGTTTTGAAGATGTTCTTATAATTGCTTTGGAGCAAAGTTTATATGGTAAGCTACTTTGAAATGTTTAAAAAATCCGAATTATATGCTTTGTATCTTTCAGAACAGTTTCAAACCTATTAGACAAATTTTAAAAATCTACATCAAAAGGTGGAATTCTTGTTCCACAAAAGAACATTAAACAATTTATTTCCAAATGACGAATAAAATATCAAGTAGGATAAGCATTTTCCAGCGAAGATTAAGGTGAAACTATGATCAATTCGCTATATATTTTAAATATGCATTTCAAAATTAACCTTGCTCTTTAAAGACATTATTAAAGAAGATACTTCAATATTTTAACTTTGTTTACCTAGAAAATTTATCGATTCGTCTCATTATACTTCTAATACTATGAAAATATTTTTTATTAATACCTAAGAAAGCACTTTTGTTATGATTATTTAACTGACGAATATAAATTTGAAAGTTAGGAGAAATTTTCACAGTGAACACCCTGAAATAATGGTTTCAAAGATGACTAATACTCATGGCATTGTTATTGTTAAGTAATTTAAGTTTTAATTTTTTCTGAGAATACTTAGATTTGATGCAAATCCGTATGTGAATACTTTAACTCCAAACGTATTTTGTTTGAGGAAATAATGTTAGTCATTCAATTGTAAAGCACAAATCAAAGTTTCATGTCATTAATATTTGGAGATAATAGTAATTGTTTATTTTATACCGTAAATATTATGCGTTTAAGAAATAGAAAAAAACAACTTTCAATTTTAAAAGTCCCCATTAATTTTGTGAATTTTTAAAACTTTTATTTAGCAAGATGGCAGTTAATTTTTATACAAGTAGTAAATTTGAAATGTCTTAAGTAATACTTAGTAATAAATAAAAACTTAGTAATAAATATAATGCAGTTATATATATTTATTATTTTTTTATAGCCAGCAGAACATCAAGAAGCATACCAGATCTAGAAGAAAATTTTGAACAGCATCCCTTTAATGTACTAGCATCGTGAAATCGTATCCCTATCTAATTTCGTCAGTATAAATAAGACCGCATGGAAATAGATCGAATAATTAAATGTCTCGAAATATCTTCTGCTGTCCACTTGATTTTGCTTTTATATTCTATTACGGCATTTATCTATTTTGATGTTAAGATATTTTTTTTAAAATTTTCTTCTATTTTCGATACTTTTTTAACTTTTATTTTTGGTTAAAATACGGCTAATTTGCGCTTCCGTTTTCATTTCATTTTTTTTTCTCTGATTTTTCTCCGTCTCCTTTTTTGTTTTTTCAAGTTCCTTATCAAGAAATCTAATTTTTTCCTAAAGTAATGCATTTTCTTTTTGATTTTCAAAGCTAGATGAGGAAATGTTTTCAGTTTTTGAGGTATTAAATGGCTCTCTACCTGTTGTGACACATGCTTTTTAAGCCTCAGACATTTTAATCAGATTTTTGTTGCCTGCAAAATAATTCTTTTCCTTTTCCTCTCACTTCTACTTGAAACAGCTTCCCCATTATCTTGCAATGACAAGTTGACACTCGGAACTCCATCAGGTTTTAAAATTGTCTTTTAATTTAAATCAAGTAGGGGATTTCTTATGCCATCCATGTAATCGCCTGGCCTAAAGTGAACAATACATATCCTAACATATTTTACATTTATATGATCTTACCTTTTGCATTTTGATATCCAAATTTTATTCAGATTCGGACATACTGAAAACATATGATATATTATTAATCAAATTATTATTATTATTATATCAAATTATAATTTGAGTACGTAGCGACAGCACAAGTAGACATACTTACAAGAGATGAAAGATTTTCTTAATATTTCAACAAAATAACAAGTAACACAGAACAACACAGGAAAAAAATAGCTTAGAATTAAAGAAACGGCAGTTGACGCTCTCGGACCCCACAAGCTTCCTGTCGGCGTAGTGACGATAAAACTGGTTTCCTCCCCTCTTTTCGGCATGATTCAGCCCTTGTATTTCTGTGGTCCTGATATAGAGCAGTGTTTTATATTTAAAGTGGTACAATTGACAATTGTAATTTAATAAGCACGCATGTCAGTAGAGTCTCCGGAAATTTTGATATGCTTACTTATTTCGGCGTCAAAGGAAAACCACGAATAAGAATTCAAAGTTTAGCATAGTATCCTAAACTTTTCTAAGTAGGCAATGGTTTTGTTTCTTCTGAAGAAAGGAAGATTCTGTTATTCAATAACACTATAAAAGCTGTTTCATATTGTAAAATATTTCATTCTGTTTAATTTATACTATATAAATAGTTAATCATAATTAATATAATTACTGATCAGATTTATAATTAGTGATAAAAAATTACAATAGTAATAATATTTAATTCAATATTTAATCTTGACAACAGCTCCACCTACAATTTACGACTTATTTAAGTTTTACTGTAACATACTTCTGCATGGCAAACAATGAGAAAAAATATGTTCTTAAAATTCTGATTTTGTGATCTTGCTCTGATGGTTGAAGCTTGCTCTGATAGTTGAAGCTTGTTCTGATAGTTGAAGCTTGTTCTGATAGTTGAAGCTTGTTCTGATGCGAAAGTAATGAGAAATTTAAATTGATTTTTAACTTAATAAATACTTATTTTTATATCTTTTCGTGGTTTTATCATTCATCTGGAGATATTGTAGATCATTTGAGTGATTTTATCCATAAAAGGCGTCCGTGGAATTGCTTTGCTATTATATTTACAAAAGAAATGGAATCAGTAGATATACAGGCAGAATAAGTATAATCCTTAATAATAAAAGGGAAACAAGAAAAAATTGCTGTTTATCGAAGAAAAGAATTCCAAATACATATCTAGAAAAGCTCTTCTAAGGTAATATCCTTCATTTTAAAATAAAGTGTAACAACTTAAAGAACTGTTACTGAGACATTAAGCTGCTCAATTTCATCTTTAAACTAAAGGACAGCGATTTGAACGTGGGCGAATGTCGAGCTCTATGCAGAATTCTGTATTAGACTTATTTATGTACTGAAAACTTGGGGGCTCTGCCCCCTGCTCGCTGAAGCTCGCCGTCCTCCAAGAATCACGTTGTGATTCTTTCGGGATCACTATGTGATCCCGATTTTTGTGTGGTATTATATAATTGTAAGAGGTGGAAATTAAAATGCTACTTCTCTGAAATTTCTATTATTTCAGGCACATTCCTCATCCCGCTGACCATGTACATATTTCAGATTTCTTATAAGATTCAGGTAAATATTTCTCTTAACTTTTATTTTGTAATATATTTAAATAACTCTCGAATATAAATGGAAAGATCATTTCAGAAAGGCAATGCTGTATGCACTGCTTGAAACTATAACCAGGGGTGGCTCGTATCGGATTATTAAATAGCCAAAGTAGGTAACTGCCTATGGACCCCACAACTTTTTTTTGGGGGGGGGCGGGCAACGCATTGAATTTTTTTCTTTAATTTTGTACGTTTATTTAATTTACAAATGTCATACTTTCGATGTAATTCAAATCAAAATCAATTGATGCTTAAATTTTGGAATATTATTTCAACAATATTCCTAATTACCTTCTGCGAGTTTTATATTATGTTGTTCCACAATTCTAAAAATGCAGAGTGTTTCCGAATTCGACCGTCAAATTTAGAGGGGTGATAGAAGGCATCAAGAGGATGACAAATTACCATATAGCATAGGTTCGCAAACGATGTTTCGTCGGAGAAAATCGCAAAAATACAGGATGCCCGAGAATTGTTGGAAACTGCTCAAAAATTAATAAAACAAACTAATAATGCTTCAACTGCGAATTTTTTTAAAAAAATGAAAACGCATCCTTAAAATTTCTTTCAGATAGTTAGCACCCCGTTTTGGTAGTCCAAGGGGTCGTAAATTACTGAAAATAAAAAAAATGAGTTTAGAACCATTATCTGCAAAAATATTAAAACTGGAAGAAAAGTGAAATCATGAAATTGTAGGGACATTTACGCTCTTTAATTTGTTAATTCACATGAAGTTTGAAAACTGAAGAGTTTTCGAGATATTGAAGAAAAACTAAAAAAAAAGGCAACAGAAAACACAGATTGGCATCTGCTGATCGGTATGCTACCGATGAGCTTAAATAGCAGAAATTAAATTCATTTGAAGCAGTTGTGTAGAGACATTATGGGACCCCCGTCAATGTTTAGGGTGGAGCTCTTTTTTCAGTCCTGAATGGCAGGACAGTGTCCTTGTGAATATACCAATTTAATTATAACACCTCGGAGCCAGATTCCCTTGTATTTTGCCAGACCAGCGAAACAACGACTCAGAGATGGGGAGCAAGGGGGTATAGATGTCCCAGGCGCCAATTTGAGAGGGCGTCATTGAAACAAAATATAATTGCCATTATGCCACTTTTTAAATCCAAATGTGATCGGGGGTAAAAAGTAATATCATACCCCGGGCTTCATCTACATTTGCTAAGTCACTGGTGACAACTGGGGCGAACAAATCAAATTATGCCCCGGGTGACACTCACCGTCACTACGCCACTACAGCCAAATTATAGTTAAACCACTGCATTGAGGATCAGAATAAAAAATGAGGAAAAAGAACGATTTCACTGAAGTGACGAATATGTAATATGGCTTGTCACGAATCCAAATATTGCTGTCACTGTGACGCAACACTCAATAGGGAACGCGAAGTATTGATTCATAGACAAAATTATAATACTTCATTGTTCCACTAACCCTCTTTAGCGACCAGCTTGTGGTAGATATTTACTGTATTTAATTTCAATTAAATCACACAATACTGCCAAACCTATTCCTCCGCATTGAAGGTAAGAATAAAGAACGAGGAAAAAGAAAGATATCATTTAAGTAATTTTATAAACAAATCCATTGAAGATTAAATAAATACAATGCAGTCTTTTTCAACTTTGCAGACTTATTTGTCAAAATGATTGGCTTCTTTCTTCAAGTTTTAATGTCCTCGTCCTTTTTTGACAAAATAACTGCCACCTGTAAGTAAAAAATTAATGACAAAATAACAATTATAAGTGTTATAAGATCAAATATCTAAACAACCCGACATATAACAAAAGAAAATTCTTTTTTATATATTTTAACCATATATATATATTATAATCATATTTTAACCATATATATATTATAAACATATTTTAACCATATATATTATAATCATATTTTTAAAAATAAAGCAAGTGAATTTAAAGAACAAGTTCAGAAATAACGATTGCTTTTAGTATTCTTAAACTTTTCCTTACGGGTGGTGCAACAGTAGTATCAGAAGTTGTTTTACCTTTGCTTGCTGATACAACTGCTGCACCAGTAACAAGTAAACCCTCCTTGTAAACTTCTCAGCTGTGTCCTAATTGCCCTTTGAAAACCCAACCTTGTTTGCAAAGCAAACCCGGGAGAAATGCAATGCAATCCTCCTGGGGTTGGCGAGCAGGGGGCAAAGCCCCTAGTCGATATTACTTTCTTATAAAATTAAAAAAGCCTTAATAATATAGATGTTTTAAATGCTGCAAAAGAAGAATCATAATCAAATGAAAAGTATTGATTGAGACATCTTTTTTTCCGGCATAGATGATCAAGAACATCAAGTCCTTCCAAAACTTTAACAAATTAAATAAATATATATTGAAATATAATTTACAACGTTAGTTTTTACTTTTGAATTTTTAAACAACCCTTTTTCATTCCTTTATCAAATCTTTAAATCAATACTTTTTCTTCTGTTGAGAAATATAATCATATTTCAGATAAATTTTTAATCAAAATCTTTACTTTATTCTTAAACTATGAAGTCTTGCTTTGTTTTGTTTTAAACACAAAGTAATTTTTTTCGGGATTAGATTTATCATGTGATATTTATTAAAAATTAGCCATAATATCCACAATTTCTAAAGCTATAAATATTTTTAACTGTGCATTTCATAAGGAAAAATTGAGTTCACCTTACTTTAAGAGTTAAAATATCTGTAGTTATTTGGCTATTCTTTCATGCGATATCAATAATTAAATATATAATTTCCAATCACTTAATAATTACAATTATTGTAATAACCATCGGAATCATCTGTAATTTTTATGATTAAAAACGTTACATATATTGTTATAAAAATCGTTCTGTGAGTTTATGGTGTGAAAGTCCAACCCGCAGGATAATTGAATGTATATTTAGAATGATGAAGGTATATTTAGAAATATGCAGGAAAACACGAAACACAGGTAACAGGAAACAATACATCTTGCACAGATTAGCAATGTAAGCAGACAACAATTCACAGATAATAATAGTTTAGCACTTTGAGATTTAACAACACAAACAGTCAGCAAATCACTAATAACGACAACAACAACACTTTCAATAGTGCTCATCTCACCAGCTTTCAAGCTCACACTGCATAAGAAACTCCAAATTCGTTCCAGTCGGTCAACAAACACTCTCTGATCCATGCGCGGCCATTATATACTCTCCCCGACAGGCCGTGACGTCACATGCAGTTTGCTCGTATATTCAAGCGTATTTTCTTTCCTAATAAAGGTATGGAGAAAAGGGTCCATTTTCGCCAAGGTCGCCAAATAGCCAAAATGGCCGTCAAACTCGTCGCCAAGGTACTTACCCCTGTAAAACTCTCTACCCAAACATAAGACTAGTGACGCAGGAAAGCGATATTACATTTTTACAACACTGCTCTCCTCTGCAAAGACTGATGTCCCGGAAGTCTCATAACATAGAACTATGATCAGTAGCTCGGTAGAGAGCTAGCCGATTAATGTCAATGACTTTCGGCTTGGCATTAGGTGACCTCTGAACTCTGTAGATAACATTATTGAGTTTCTTGACGATAGTATAAGGTCCTTCCCAGTTCTGCTGTAGTTTCGAGTTCAGACCCCACTGTCACTTCGGGTTATACATCCAGACTTGATCACCGACATTCAAATGATGGTCTGTTGCTCCGTAATAGTAGCGAGTCTTCATTCGTGGACTGACCAGTTTAAATCGCTCTCTGGCAAACACATGTACGCTTTCCCAACGCACCTCTAAATTATCCAGGTATTCATACGGCGAGGAAGGCGTATCACTCGGTCGCACAAAGACGATATCACAGGGCAATCGCAGTGTTCGACAAAAAGCATATCTGCTGGAGTGAATCCGGTCAATTCATGGTCTGCGCTCCTATGGCCAAGAGAAAGTGTGGTAAATTTTTATCCCAGTCAGTCTGATTCTTCGAAACAAATAAAGACGGATGATTTAAAATCGTTCGATTAAACGTCTCGACCATGCCATCTGATTCAAGATGAAACGCAGTCGTACGAATCTTCAGGATTCCTAAAAGTTTGCAAAGCTCAGTAAAGAGAATGGAATTAAAATTTGTACCTTGATCCGAATGTAATATCATAGGTACGACATAACGAAAAATCCAGGTTCAAACAAGTTCTTCAGCCACAGTCGAGGCTTCCTGATATGTAATGGGGATTACTTCAGGCCACTTAGTAAAATAGTCCATCAATACTAGGACATACCGATTCCCCTTTGTCGTTACAGGAAAAGGTCCTAAAATATCCAAAGCCATTCTTTCGAAAGGTGATCCCACATTATAGCGCTGTAAGCGACCTTTAGTTCTTGTTTTGGGTCCTTTTCGGGCTCCGCAAGCGTGACATTCTCTGCACCATTTTTCGACGTCGGCGCGAAGTCGATACCAATAAAATCTCTCTCGGGTTTTGCTCAACGTTTTCATGTCTCCACAATGGCCTCCACTTGCGCTGTCACGAGTCTCTCGCAGAACTTCTTGAATTCTGCTTTTCGGGAGAATTAGTTACCATCGACAAGATCTTCCATCATCACTTGCCCACTTACGATACAAAACAACATCCTTGAGATGTAAGGACGCCCAAAGAGCCCAGTATCGTTTTGTTGCAGAATTCTCCGGAGCGAATTCTTGGCAAGATGGTCGATCCTCCGATTTCAGTTTCTTTTCCAGAATTGGTCTAATTGCAAGATCTTCCAATTGTGCCATTTGAACGACCTGCTCTCTGACACCATCATATCACTGGACTAAACCAAGTAAAAACCTAGCTACCATCTGGAGGAGAAATATTTTTAACAACAATCTTTCAAGACTCAAAATCTTCAACTTAGTCTCTTTCTAAATAAAAATGAAAACTTTTAAAATCTCAATAAAAACAAAATAATACATCTGGCGTAGACTCCTTCTTGGATTCAGAAATTTTTTCCCCTTCAATAAGACAAACAAGGTCTCAAACCTCCATGATCCAGTAAGAATAAATTAACAATTTTTTACTTTTCCACTTCTTTTCTTATAAAGAGATATTTTTAATTTTAATTTTAGCTCAGTAATACGTTCTCGTCATCACTTTGTAAATTTTAATCTAATAAACAATTGAAGAAACAGCCTCAAGTTTTCTTGGAGGCTGCAACTCTTAACCAACAATGTATTATGTGAGTTTTTATTTATACAAGTCTGTAATTTTTTAAAGCATTTCTTTCAATAAGGCTTCACATATACCTACCCAACCCGCAAGGAGCCGTCCTGGATCCATGTTCGGGGTATACTGTAGTGTTAAAAGTTGTGCCTTTTGGATCTTACTTGAAGACCATGGATCCTCAGTTGTTAAAACTTTCACGGAAATGTCTGTTTACAATTCCGAACTTTTCTTCAGCATCCGTGCAATGTTTGCAGCTCTATTCACAGGGTCTTCGAGAAAGTACCTCTGCATTTCCGTGAAATATTCCCTTGCGATGCTGGATTTCTAAGTCATATTCTTGAAGTCTTTGAATGCAACGAGCTAGCTGGCTTTCAGGATCCCTAAAATTCAAAAGTCATCTCCGGGAAGCATGATCAGCCCGGAGAAGAAATCTCCGTCCATAGAGGTAGTGATTTAAATGCTCTATAGATTTCAATACAGCTAGTAATTTTTTACGCGTGACAAAATAATTTCTTTCTGGCTTACCCAAGCTCCTGCTGAAGTAAGCGATGACACATTCTTCGTTGCCAATTTTCTGAGAAAGCACGGCTCCTGTTCCTTTATGACTAGCATCCGTATCCAAGTTAAATTCATTGTCAGTCCACGAATAAGTCAAAACAGGGGAAGTTGTCATAGCCTGCTTTAGACTATTGAAAGATTTCTCGCATTCTTCGGTCTAATTAAAGTTTGATCCAGCTTCAGTTAATTTATGTAGAGGTCTTGCTATTGCGGAGAAATTTCTTACAAAA
>BGPR01042360.1:0-13287 GCA_013235015.1 Araneus ventricosus | reverse complement strand
CGGATTTATTTTTTTCACAAAACCTATTACAAATAATGAAAAATTTATTGACCTCATAGTTTCCAGTTTATACCCCCAGATTATACTGTAGTTGATGGAGCGGTGCGTTACATATGATAAGAAATTTGTCGGAGTAACGGCTTGCACCGAAGTAAGCTTAATATTTGTGTTTTAAATGATCGTATGTTTGACACAGCTTGCACAATGTTGGCCCTTGTGCCACAAAAATCAATCGATAAATTACCTCAGTAAGCCCCATTTTTGATTGCATGACAAAGCATGAATAACAGAAATTAATGCTGCAAAACATATGGTTCCTCGTTTGACAACCAAGCTTCTGAATGGAGGACGATACAGTGAACGTTTGAAAGCTATTTGTAAGCCGTCGTTCAGAAAAAATTCTTATCTTATGTTACGTATTTCTACATCAATTGCAAAACAATTTGTTGATATAAATTAAAAACTATGCGACCAATAAATTCTGGTTTTATGACGAAAAATACGATTTCGCTGCCATCCTTTCTGTGCGAACGGCATTTCTCTATTTTCATTCCTTTGAGAGTTATTGTTTTTTAAGTTGCTTCGAATTTATGAACACCCTGTCCATCAATATTTTGGTATTGATGTCAGATGATAATTGATGTCAGAAAATTTACCACATGGGTAATGCCATGATTAACCAAAGTAGGTGTTTAATTTTAAGTCTTTAATTGTCAATGCCTCATATATATGTTTTACACTGTATTTCACAATTAAAAGGACTTTCCTACCTTAAACGTATCTCTCATCGAAAGATTGATTTTTATTTTCGAAATACGCCCATCACTTTAGCTAATAATATTTATAATCAAAATGGAGATTACGTTCATGCTGCTAATTCGGACGTGAATACCGCAATATATGTTAATACTACTAATTCTGCTGTACGGACTTCTTAATTTCGAGACTAACGAGACCAAATGTTTAAGAAAAACATTTAAAGTTGGTAATACATTACAATAGACTTATTTCGTAATTGGAGCGACTTTTGAATCCTAAAAATATCTCTTACTAATATTAAAAGGGTTTTTTTATTGCGAAATATCTTCCTGACCACTTTAGCTGATAAAAATAACAAATTTAGGGGGGAATACAATACTGCTAATAGTTGCGTGCGCTGATAGTTGTGTTAATAAAACCTTCAAATATTCCATCTAACTGCTAAAAACGGAAAAAAATTAATGACAGGCATTAACGAAATAATCATTAAATCTTCAAATTAAGTAATGCGAAAATAATCGATTTGGAAGTATTTAGTTAATTTTTATTAGTTTATTGCTAACAGATACTTCATCTTCGATTGCGTCTTTGAAGAAATATCAGGCAATCAAGCATGATAAAAAAAGTGTTTTTTGCTAGCTGCATTATAAAAAATATCTTGGGTATAATAACATAGTCCTTTATTATTTTGAAAAGAAAAAGCTTTATGCGGTTTCTTTGATTTATGTCTCTATTAAGGAACTAAACTCCAGTTTTCGTATATTTAAAAATAAAACTATTTCAACAGAAACCAACTTAAATAGCATGTTTGATCTAGAACAATCAGTGTTTTAAAACATTAAGTTATTCCACTGAAAGAAGTATAGTTATATTTCCGTTAACTAATGTTTTATATACACGATGGCAGATAACTTTTACCAAAAGATGCAGCAAAAAAAAAACCCAAGCAAAGATAAAAAGGTTATTATATTAATTCGATGAAAAATAAACCCGTATACAGTTTCTATGGATTATTATGGAAGTAAACTCCATTATTGGTAAATTCAAGCATTAACCTATTTCTGCAAAAAACAACATATTCTTTTTATTTGAAGTTTACTTCCTTAAAAGAGAAAACAACAGTTTTGATGGGGTTAAAAGTTACGCTGTTGCAATGAAAACCAACATAAATAGCATGCAGTAGACCAATCAGTGTCTAAAGACGTCACGATTCCAAAAACTGCCCTAGTGGGAAAAAATAGCAAATAATAAGTTTATCAAGCTATTTCTATAACAAAAAATAAACCGTATACGGATTTCATGGTTTATTTCTCTATTAAAGAAGCAAACTCCATTTTTGGTATATTTCAACATTAGCCCATTTCAGTAAAAAGCATCATAATATTGTTTGAAGTTTACTTCCTTAATAGACAGAAAAGCAATTTTGAAGTTCTTAAAAGTTAATATATTTGAACGGAAACAACATAAATAATGTATTTGCTCTAGACCAATCAGTGTTTAAAGACGCTAAGTTGCAGAAAACTGCCCTAATGTGAAAAAAGCCAGCAAAAAATAATAAGTTTATCATGCTATTTCGATGACAAAAAATAAAACAGTATGATTTCTCTGGTTTATTTCTCTATCGAAGAAGTAAATCCCATTTTTGATGCATCTAAACGTTAACCTATTTCAACAGAAAGAAAGACATGCATTCTGTTTGCTCTAAGGCCATCGGTGTCATAAGATGTAAAGTTATTTCGCTTTAAAGAAGATGGTACAAAAGTTTTTTAGCTGTACTTCTATTAACTTATATCCTATGTAAAAGAAAGCAGATAACTTGTAGTAAAAGGTACAGAAACTGTCCTAATGAAAGAGGAACAAAAAGCAGCCAAAAATAAAACTTATCCTTTCGAAATATTCCTTTTTTTACCATCGCTGAATTTAGAGGAAAGAAAAATTAAAAATCCAATAGTTTCTCATTTTTATGCAGATATCTTTTGTCTAGAGGATGGAAAATCTTTACTTAATTTACTTTTTCCACAGCTTTGGCTTTTTGTTTAACTTCGTTATAAAATCTCTTAAAAAGAACCAATAAAATGTTTAATGGAGGACATAAGATATGTATACAGAAACTAATTTGAAAAGGTAAGGTTGAAGACTATGAATTTAATATGCAATAATTAGCATGAATGGTGAATTTTATTCATTTATGTGGTGGTTTATTTATAGTTACTTAAATCTGTTAACTATATACTTTTGTCATCGCACTGTTTTTCTTAAGGATTTGCCTTCCTCCCATCTCCTCCAACTAATTTAAAATAAACATTTGCGAAAATGAGGGTACTTTGTTTAATCTTGTTATGGATGTAAAACGAAATAAAGTTTTGCAAAATGAAAATCATTTGAATTGGATTACGAAGGAACATGCACATTCCAGTTTTAAGTACAGTTTCTATACAAGTTCCAGTTATTATTTTTCAAAACAAGTTTGTAATTCTATTACAAACGAGACACGATTGCTTCATCCGGAGAACTTCAAAATGAGATCTCAAAATTAATCTCGAAATCTATAAACACGTTTAATAAGGAAGAAATAAAAATTTAATAAAGACAGCCTATCAATATTCTTTCTTCTTTAAGACTGAACAACATTTAAATTTAAACAAAAATGCCACCTTAAATGCACGAATAAGTACTTAATTTCAAAAGTAATCAAAAAGTAGCATGAAGATTCCGAGTTAACGCACCTGCCTCAATCCCTGTCCGTTACATAATTAACTGTAACCGGAAAGAAAAGTTTTTGAAATTCTTTAGGGCAGTAATTACACACTGCCTGAAAGTACACCAAGTCCTTCTCTCTCTCTTTCTCTTCCTCCTTCCCCTTTTCAGTCTTATTAATTTAAAAGTTCCAGAATTACTAAAGAAAGTTAGAGCTCAAACATTTACAAACGCTTTGTTTGAATGTTTACATCAGAAAATCTGATGTAGAAATTTCTTTTTATAGTTTTCATAAATCTGTTTGTATCAATATTTATGTGTTTTTAATATAACTATTTCTTCTTAGCTACGTTAAATGAATCTATTATTTTACCGTCTGCTGTTAAAGAAAGTCAATATTTGAAAAATTGCTTGGTTTCAAAATAGATACGTAGCTGATTATGGACCAAGAAGAAATTGGGGCAGCGAGGAAAGGGGAAAGTCAACAATTCTGGGGGAAAATTATGCGTTGAGATAATGAACATGCGTTCAGATGCAAACAACTAGTAGAAAAAACACAAAAAGCTAAGCTGTGTGAAAAATTTCTGAAACTGCTTCTTACTGCCATTTATTGGCACCACCGAAGGAGAGATGAACAGAAGAAAGGGGAATAGCAAAAGTTTGTCAGGAGCAGCAACGAGTTCGCCAGGCAAACCAATGACGTATGAAAACGGAAGTGAGAAATGGGAACATTTAAATATCTATGTATGGTTTTTAGCACGAAATTCTGACAGCTGGGTACATAATATTTTTCTGTGCTACATAGTAGATTTCTATCTTCTGAATTTTTGTAATTGCATTTCTGAATTTTTTATTAAAAAATTAGTCACATTAAGGAGCTTAAAACGAGTTGAGTATCAAGAATTGCATTCGCCCTAGAAACCAAGGAGCAAAATATATTATTGTTATTACAAATAAATAAAGATAGTAAGAAATTATGAATTCCTTTATCTATTGTCTTCAAACCGAATTTATTAAATACCAGTGAGAATCTGTGATATATCGTTTGTCGGTTTACTAACAATTCGAATAAAGAATATCGTCTTTGAATGAATTCTGTTAGTTAAAAATTCATCCACTATTTTACATCAAAATAAGTGAAGTGAATTGCGCCTTTCAACGGCAAGTCCAAGCGAAGTCAGTAGATTGTTACATATTGCTAGTTGCAATGTATCATTGCTTAGGTTCATGCCAGATTATAAGTTTAAATAGAATCCAGAAATTTATCCAGAAATAATACTATAGTGTTTTTCCCTTCTCTTTAATTTGTTTTCGTTTATACTCACATATTACTTAAGCAAATGTGTTCATTTTTCAGTTTTTCATATTAAATTTTAGCGGTAAAAGACTGCATCTCTTAATATAATTTTAAAAGTATGATTATTTAACTAGTGTGACTGATTTGACTATTTAAGTAGTATGTTAATTTGATATCTAAATAAATATAATATAGATTTTAATATATTTATTTGATACCTAAATAAGGTATAAAATAAGGTAAGGTATAAGGTATATAATATAGGTATAAAATAATTTGATATTAAAACAATATGATTTTAAAGAAATTTTCTCCTTATACGAATTTTCATTACATATACCTAATCCATTCTCACATTATCTCTGCATTTAGGGAGGTAATCAAAACAATGTTTAGATGATTCGAAAATTGGAACTCTTATATTCTTTTAAAGAAAACTGATGTATATAACTGTACCACATCAAGCTAAAAAGAATCCAAGGTCTGAAAATATTCGGAAAGGTTAACTGCATTATGTAAATAATTATTGCGAATATTTAAAAATAGTTTCCAGTTTGTAACTTAGAAACTTTTTACAATTCACTAGATTGACGTGTCAAAGATTTAAGTGGAAATTATCATAATTGCAATAAAGAAATTTTTTTCGAATAAATGAAATATATATATAATTTCAGAATTAATGTTTAAACTCCGAACTATTATATGCTATCATTTTCCTTTATAAAACTACAAAGCAAAATAGATGAAATATCTCTTAAATTTTTTTGCATTTTCCTAACATACATACGTTAGTTTTTTTCCATCATAAGAGTAAATCAGTTTTAACAGCCAAAGCATCAAAGAATAAACAAGTCTCTAAACAGAATGCAATACAACTTTTTTACAGAACAGTCAGTAACTACGTTATTTTTAAAATTTTTATCCCGCAGTTATGCAAAACGATGTCAATCAATATTAGAAATACCGGAAAAATAATAATAATAAATTTAATTTTGGACTTAAATTTTTTACCAAGCTTAATTCCTGAAAAAATGGATTTCCTTAATCAAAAACACTCTTTATGAAAATACCTTCCAACTTCGAATAAAAAATGTAACGAAGAAATTACTTTATTAATAAATGAGGCCGTGGTGGCCTAGTGGTAAGGTCTCGGCTTTGGGGGCAGAGGGTTCCAGGTCCAAAACCCGATTCCACTGAAGATCCGCCATGTATGGGGCCTGTTGCACGCTAAATCATAACTACTGGCCAAACGTCCTCCCGTTGGTGGGATGTGGAAGTTTGGAAAGGGAAATGCCAGCTCAAGTGTCGTCCTCGTCATCTGACCGTGGTTCAAAATTACGAGATCCGTCCCAAAATAGCCCTCGTGTTGCTTCAAAACGTGACGTTGATATAACTAAACTAAACTTTATTAATAAATATTAAATTATTTGGAATTAAATTAAATTGGCAAAAATGTTAATGATGCAAATATGCATCACATACATTCAGTAGTGATGCAAATACACGTCCCTGATCAGTGTAGGACTAAAGTAGCTGAATTCCTAAAGCCACAAATCAAGAGATTTCAATCCCTAATTACATTCAGAAATATATGAAATAAATTCACTGCTGTTAAATCAAACGTGTTCATTTGAATACTGCAACAATTGTACTTCCATTCGCAATCCGAAGTAATAAAGTAGACGATTTCATCACACGCTCCTCTATTTATAGCGCCTCCACCGATATCTCATGAAATACACATCTATTCAACATTGAGTAGTCAGACTCAATACTAAACACATTTGTTTACCCGTAGGTCCATTAGACCTGTTGACTTTATCAGCGCAAATAGGCTTCACTGAAGGTACATAGACACTTAGGTGATAAAGCGCGGGGTATTGTAATCCCTATTTAGCAGTCATCCAAATAAGCTCGGGGGAATGATTAAAGCGAATCCTTATGAAATCAGGGCTGTTTATTTTGTTAGCTGTTAATGATATAAAAATTATCATACAGCTGATTAAAAGAATGGTTATTTTCCAACTCTAGAGGATGATATTTATAATCAGTGAAATTTATCCAGGATGTCCATTAAGGTCGTGTGCAATTTCAAATAGTTGTAACTTTGTAAGTATATGTGATAGAAAAAATCCTCTGATGGAATAGAAAGTTTGACTATCTATTTGTAGGTGCCATCTATAGATGATGTAGAAATTTAACTTAAACATTTATTTTCCAGGATCACTTTTCATTAAGGTTTCATTATAAGAGAAAGCAAATCGTGTTCTTTGGTTTGCTGAAATTAAATTTATAGTTGATGTCCAAAGTAGGCTAAGAAGCCTGGCCATGATTATTACCATATCCAAGTGGATAAAAATGTTTGAGGAAGCTAAACAAAGAACAAAATGTGCAGCCATGGTAAATACTGATTCCAAAAACTGTTATTCCTAATTTTTAAGTTCTAAAAATAAAATGTCTAGAAACCAAATAAACTTGATACATCAAGCTTCCTAATTGTTTTTACAGATTTGTACTATCACATATATTTACAAAGTTACGACTGGTATTTTAAATTTCACAGGAAATTTATGAGCACCCTGTATTTATAAAATAAGCAAGAACAAGCAGTTCGGTCCTTTTTCCATATATATAGCTTGGGTACTGGAATCCAAATTTTTTAGTCATTTAAATTATAAGGGGACGTTTAAATTAAATTCTTATGAAATGAGAAGGGGTGTATTTTGCTAGCCTTATTAGTAATATAAAATTAATTACATCGCTGTTTTAAATTATATATAAAATTTGTCGCGTTCACATTAAAAACATAAGCTAGAATTTACTTTATCCTGGTAATGAACGAGAAATTTTCTGGGTGTTGTAATCCTTATTTAGCAGTCATTCATCTAATCTAAAAGCAATTGATTAAGCCGATACCTTATAAAATCAAGAGTATTTATGTTTCTAACGCGAGATATAGAAAAAAACTATTTTAATAACATCGCTGCCTAAATGGCATCAACATTTAAGATTACTGTATTTATACTAATAACATAAACAAGATCAAACATTTGTCTTTATCCTGGGTTTAAAGTCAAAACTACCGAATTCCTAAATCCGTATTTGGTAGGCATTAAAATGATATGTAGAGAAGACAATTATACTTAACACTTACGAAATAAGATGTGTTTATCATGTTAGCGAAATTTTAATCCGACCTTAAAAGAATATTCAGTACTTAGTTGTATTAACAGGACAACATAAACAACAATAGATGTTTATGTCTTTATACCAGGTAATAAAACTATTTTAATAAGACACCTATCTAAACTAATGGTTAAGACTTAGCTCTAAAGGAGTAATATTAACAATGAGAAATTTTTTTGTTTTTATCACAAGCAAGAATAAGTCTTTTTCCGAGATATAAGGGATGTATACTTAAATGCATATTTAGTAGGCATTCAAATAAGCTCTGTGAGAGTCATTAAGCCAGATACTTGCGAAATCAAGGAATATTTTGTCTATTCTTATGAATGATAAAAAATTTCCTTTAATGAATCCTTGATTGCAGAACCGAATGATTCATTTTTTTTTCAAAATTATTTTCATGCTATTTCACATTCTAAAGGTTTACTTACACAATGAGTGAAGAAATAACAGGAGTCAAATAAAGTCACATTATTGGTATATAAAACTTAACAGGTTAAAAATAATTTTAATCATTGATTTAAAAAATAAATCATTCTTTTTTGAGCTCTCGTCATTTTGATATTATTGACTCATGCGGTTTCTGCCATCAAAGATTCAATTGAACGGCTGTTTAAAAGAATATATTCAAGACTTAGTTGCGCTTACATTAATAACATAAGCAAAAATAAGTACTACGTTTTAATCCCAAGTATAAAAATTTCATATTAAAATCCATATTCAGTAGTCATTCAAATAAGTACCAATCGGGGACGTCATTAAACCAAGTTCTCATGAAATACTGTATCAATTAACAAGATGATCAATTATATCATTCTGAATATATAAAATGTTTTTATATTAATAATATAACCATAATTCAGTTTTAGTATGTTCATCTTTAAAAGGTTTTCTCTTGAAATACTTTAAACATAAAGATGGATCTCTATAATTTAATCGACTACATTTATTTTTTCATGGAAATTGGTTGAAAAAGGATATACTTAAAAAGCAGTCGAGTGTATAAAGGAGGACGGAAAATTCTCTCAAGTTCAGGCACTGAACATTTTAAAAGTTGAATAGCTCAAGAAACTTGATCGAGTGGAACTTCTATTTTCTTTAATAATGTCTATGTCCTCTTACATCTAACAACTCTAGAAAAGGATTTATTCGGGTAGAATTGTCTAGTTCTGTAGTATTCACGTTTCAAAACGAAACAAAATTTCTAAGCAGATGTCTGAAATAAAAATTTTAAAAAGTTTCTAAAAGCACGCTTTTATTAGTGTACTAGAAAGAAGAATATTATTTGTTTATCAAAAATATGGAGGTCAAAACAAATAGTAAGGAATCTAAGCATGTTGGGATTTTAATCACATTTGCAATATATTTGATAAAAAAAATTTAGTACACTGTTAAAAGAGTGTTTTTTAAATTTATTCTTATTGATTTCTACTTTTTAATTTCTAATATATTTCATAATTCGTTATTACAAATTTTAAGAAATATTAAAACCAATTTTTTCTCAAATTTACTACCAGATGGGGCCACTGATGTGCTATCAAAATTTAACTAAAATTAATTTATTAACTGATAATTAAGTTCCGAAAAATATTAAAATATTGTATAGTGAAAAATCTATTCCAAAATTTCATCTTTACAAACATAAAACAAGTCAAGTTAAATAAAAGTGTGCAAAAAAGTCCAAACTTCAGTAATTGTTTAGAAAATGTCAGATTTATAGATTATTATACTTATTTAGAACTATTAATGAATAATAGATAAAAAAATTCTGTTTGCTTTTATGTATTCTTAAATTTTTACGATTTCTTTTTTTCTACCTTATTACACATAAATATTTAATCCGCTAGAAGTTTTAGGAATAACTGAATAGATTTTAATGTGTATAAAAAACAATTCATCTTTAGAAACTCCTGTTGTTTAAAAATGGATCCACCTGCAGTTTTGAGAGAATGTTGAGCCAATGAAGCATTGGTTTACATCGAATTGTTTAATCAAAGCGATGTTGAATTATTTTATTTATTTATGCATATAAAGAAGCAAGTTACGAAGTCAATCAGTGCTGAAAACATTTATTTAATGGCACAAATGTTTTCAGAACGAAAAGAGCAACTAACCTAATGCTTTCAAAACGACTATCAGACGAAGTCGTTTCGAAACGAAGCTTTATGCAACAAATCAAATAAGAAACAAATCAGATGGAATCCGACATCAGTACAGAGAATTTTTTATTTATTTATTTTGGATTAAAGCTTTGGTTTAAAGTAGCGAAAGAGTCAACTGGGAAATGACATCGTAATATTTAAGCATAGTCAAGAGACGATGACGCTTTACCTGACAACGGATTCTCCATGACGCAAATTCAATTCCATGATTTTTCGAAAACAAACACGCGCCTTTCATTGAAAATAGTGGGTAGTTGAAAAAAACGATAAAAATAACGGGTCGAATCAGTAACTCGACATCTTACCAGGCGTTTTACAAAGTATATTCGTAAATTTATTTTTTGCGATTATTCAGTTCACTTTAATGTTTTGAAAATCTCTTTTTAATTTTTTTCTGAGTGGAAAAATTTATAAATCTGAAAGACTTTATTCATCAGAGCCTTTCTTTAGCTTACTTCAAGTGTCATAAATTTACTGAACTTATTATAGAGGGCAGTCGCCGAATTTGAACCACATAGACATTTTTTGATATACAGGAATGGACAAGTAATTTTAATGAAAATTAAGTACTAGATTTTTTTGTAGTTTATTTAACTACAGAACATAGTAATTAACTTTTTATGAAATACATTTTAAATTAGGAAAAAAGCAGCTAAGAAAATGTGTCATCGATCCAATCAAGGAAACCAGTTGCCTAGATTGGACCACTGGTTGCCCAAATTATAGGTAGGTATTAATATAATGTTTTTCTTCTTAAAATTTCTATAATGCAGCAAGCAGAGAGGAAGCAATTCGATTCAGCAAACATGTTAGAATTAGCTAGCATTCAAATGAAATTATTTTAAGCAAAGCATATAAGAAAAGCTGTGAATAGGTGTTGCAAAAAGTTTTGGGAAATCCTTTGTTTATAAACTAAAATATTAAAAAAATGGATTGTTTAAAGTTGATTCAGATAACAATGAATGAATTAAGTTCTGAATGCGATTAAATAAAAGGAAAAAATAAAGCCAAATGATACAACATGAGTGGATTATACATTGGTTTTATTTTTTTATCTTTAAACATAAAATAGAAGTCAAAAAATCATTGCAAATTATTTTAATTTTTGTTTTGTGAAAACTTTATCATGGAAATAATATTTCATTAAGAAGGGAGTAATTCAAAACAACCGTCTAATTATAAATTTTCAGTTGCTCTGAAAAATAATTTTGACATTTAATAACAATTAAGTTCATCAAGTAATTCGATTATTTTCTTATTTTAAACAATATTCAACAAACAATATAATGTAAGGTCACATAGTTCGTCTAGAATCTCTGGTTTTGCATATCAGTCAATAAGTAACGAACTACAGATTAATTTATCCAATGTTGATTTATGGATAAGAGATAAATTTTAAGAGCTTTTGTTAACTTTTTCTTAATTGTCTCTCTATAATGAGCATGACTGTTTTAATACTGACATGTTTCAAGTTTCATCCTTTCAGGCATACTTTTTTTAACAAAAGCTAAAAAGACTAGTGTAGAATTATTTAAACAACTAATGAAACTTAAAAAAATAAAGGGATGGTTATATGAACGACCTATATTCTATATTTGTATACATTGAGACAACTCCTGGATTTTTCTTCATGTATATCTCCAGTTGCTTCGCATCGAATTATCTAAAATTTTACGTTCGGAGACCTCAGTTGGTACAATCGTTAAAAGGAAGGAACAAAGAGGGTTGCTATTAGAAAATATAAAGATGATATGAAAACAAATATGAAGATTCACCTTAATACAAATGCGATTCATATGCATTTAAAGGGGACGCATCTCTAAATCAAATGACGCATTTTGCTTGATTTTAACTTTTATAGATTGCGAACAATAAGAAGTGTTCGTATACTTTTTGACGAAATATGCATTGATTTTTTAATCGCTCTTTCATACTTAAATGATATCCTTTCATTCGTGGTGTTTTCTGTGTACACATCCACATTCGTAAGTCGTTTTCGATTTTGTATTGATATGTGAATCCGAGTCGTCTGGGTGCATCCTGCCCTTTTTATAAGTTTGTTCTCTTGTTCTTGAAACACCCATTACAACCATAAAATTAAATTTCTTTATGTTCACTAAAAATATCTCATTCTTAGGCAAAATGTGTACAAAAATTTTATACAGAATATTTTAATAATTAATAAATAATAACAGAAATTATTAAAATATATACCTTTTGAGAATTAAAGCAAGCTTTTTTCTAAGAGTACCTTAAAGTTTTAATATTTCCATCCTTATATCATTGATTTCCGAAGCATAGAATTCTTGAAGGAAAAACCAATATATCTGCTTCAAAACAAATATCGAAAATTTTTCTCATGCTTCAAATTCACTACAATAATCAAAACGTTTAAGATTTTGTTTTTGCAGTTGCACAATTCTTTAATTTCAAAATTAAATTTTTATCTAAAATTTTTAATAAGTATCAAATAGTTTCTGTTGCGAAGGTGATAGGTATGAGGTGTGAGTTACTAAATATTTCAAAATTTATTTAACAAAGGTGTATTTAGTAAAAAATATACCTTTGTGAAATTAAAATACAGCAAAAGAATATAAAAATTTCTTTCGAGTATACCTTAACCCTACACTGGATGTCTTTTCATTTTTTAACAAATTTTGTGTAAATCTATCGGAATGGGTGTAAAAAATGCAGTGCAAATAATCATAAGTTGATTTTGAGCAAATAATTTGACAAAAATTTGATTTTGAACTGAGGTTATAGACAAAATTACTGAATTAATACATTAACAGTTTCAATTCTGTGGTTAAAATTTCTTTACAGAAAACATTTTTTTTAATTGAAAAGTCTTTAATGCTAATAATTTTATTATTAAATTGTTCAAAATTAATTGAAAAATAAAATATCATAATAATGGAAATATGCATCACTGAGCAGTGTAAGGTTAAGATCTGAACATGTCTATCATTATACTACTTGTTTTGACAGGATAGAATTCTTAAGGATAAAATCAATTCAAATAACATCAAGAATTTTTTTATGATCATCAGATTATACCATTTATTTTTTATACTACAAAACTCTTAAAGGAAAAAACTTCAAGACAAACATAAAAAAAATCTTTTTCCGAGCTCTAAACTCACAACACGTATTAAAACAATTTAAGATATGGCGCAACTTTTTTGT
>BGPR01042359.1:0-13288 GCA_013235015.1 Araneus ventricosus | reverse complement strand
ATATGAATTGGACTCTCCCAACCTGGGTGGTCATTTACCCCACCCCCTGCTATAACCTTCCCTTAAGGCGAACGGAAATGGGCTGTGGTTGACAAGGATAATTAGACTCCCCTACCGCGCTTATCCCCAAAGAGATCTCAGAACCACCCCCCTTTTCTCATAAGAAGCCAACCGCCTCAGACCGGCCTTCATCGCTGTTAAGAGCAAATTTTTAGACCGCCTCTCTCGGTGTGGGAGGGTTAAATTAGCGCTAGACAATCTGTCTCCTATTAGTTCATCAATTGTGAATAATTTCGAAGTCATGATATTAGTACAACAGTACACGTACTAAAAAAAGGATTTTTTTTACATTCTAAAGAAGAGGGGCGATCGACGTATAAACGAGGCTTTGTATCGTATAAATGAAGAGCTTTATCACTGCAATGAATGCTAATGAATCGGGACTGTGATGAAGCGACGTATAAATTGAAATGACGTATAAATGAGAAACGTATAAACGGTTCTTTAAAATATCAGCATCTCAGAACAAAAACTTTCTATTTCGTTCCTTAAATGTTGCTTTTTTTAATGTTGGTAAAATATCAATTCATATGAAATTTCAAAATAATTCAGATCGTAATAAGAGAACCGCAGCTTCCCTAACAATAAGAAAAAAGAGAACAACATAATAAATCTGGAGCTAAAGCTCTGAACGTTATATGAGAAGTCGAGGTGATATTTCTTTTTTTGTATTAAATGGCTTAAATACATTATCAATATTCGATTTGTTTTAAATAGGTTCGGCTTAAAAACGTTCCAAATGATTCCGTGTTACCTGTCAAAAATAGTTTATCACAAATAAAAACAAAAAAAATTGTTATCAAGATAATTGTTTACTTTCCTCTGTGCTCGTAAAAATATCTACTCAACTTTAGTAAACATGACTGATGAATAAAATAAGTGTTATCCTAGTACACAAAGCGCCCCCATCAAAATTTGTTACATAAACAATTCCAGTAGCATCAAAGGAATATGTAAAATGTTAGCTTATCTCATAAAAGAATATATCACTGTTTTCGTTACACAAATGTTTTCGACAACAACAATGTTGATTTTGTTATAGAATACTAAAAAAAAGAATGACTGTGATATAAAAATTTCACACAGATAGATGTTACCTGTAGACAAAATTAGAAAAAAAATCACAAAAATTAAATCTCTTTGTTGGCAAAGAATAAACGCGGAATTAGAAAAATGGATGAAGGATGAAGAAGCTGCGATCAATTTCTTAATAATTTCGCACTCAATTTTGCACACGTAGATAATTTTAGTTGTATAGGAGCAAAAAAAGATTGTTCTTAGATTTTTATGGTAAAAAATGCAGAAAGCCGGCCTTAAAATATGCATGTAATGAAATAGATATTTTCCCATCTTTAAAATAAATCCTTATTTTCTCATCTTTAAAATAAATCTTTATTTTCTCATCTTTAAAATAAATCCTTTTAAACGACAGTTAATTTTTAATTGCGAACAAATTACTTCTGCTTCAATCCTATTATAAAAGCACTTCTGCTTTAACTAGACTCGCACTATTTCTCGAGCCTCAACTTCGGTACTTTTCCCTTTTCGGTATTATAAAAACTCGCCGCATCTGTGTAACTTCCTTCTTTTGTAATCACGTAACGCACGCCGATTAAGCGTAATTCTTTACTCCTGGCCATGGCTTTAATGTTCCCATAATCTTTTAAAAGTTGAATCTATTATTGAGTACTCTATAACTAATTTAATTGTGCCCATTTTCGAAATGCAATAAATTGTTTTGGACTTTAACGACTGAAATCTTCTTCGACTGCCTCTACACTTCACTTAACCCTCCGATTCCGAAGACCATTAGAATAGAGGGACTTCAAAATACGAGAACGCCCGAGTTCCTCTTTCAATGGTAAGGGAAATTCTTTTCCCCCCCTCAAAACCACAAAGACAGCTGGCACTGTCCGAATTCTAAGACTCCTCCCCTTTTCCCTAACCCATCCGGAGGAGCCATGCTAAGGGAGAAAGCGTACGCCAAGGGTGTCAAATCAATCACACTTAACGAATTTTACAGTGATATTCGGACGGCAGGCGTCTTTTGCTAGAAGGGACGTTTCGGACCTTCCCGTATCGATAGAGTTAAAGGAATAAAATTATATGCATATAGTTTGTTCTGTATTATAAACAATGAAATAAATACATTCTCACTGGGTACAAATCAAGTTCATCGCTCCCTTTTGATTTTATAATCCACTGTGCATCTTGCAAGAAGAACAATAGCAGGATTGTGAAGAAGAATATAAGACAGTTTGTAGTTAGATGCAGATTCGTGGGACGTGAGGGTGAGGTCTCGACTTTGGAATCTGAGAGTTCCAGGATCCACGGAAGATACGTCGTGTATGTAGTCTGATTCACATTTAATCTGTTTCTGAGCGACAAACATCCTCCCGCTGGTGTGGTTTGGAAGTCTGTAGAGGAGATGACAACTCAGGTGTCGTCTTCATCATCTGACTACGGCTCAAACATAAGTGGTTTGTCCCGAAATAGCCTTTAAGTTACTTCCAAATGGGACGTTAACTAAATTAACCCTCTGAGCGCCAATTATTTTGAACTTTTAGCTATCACGTTAGATAACTCAGCTTTTAAAGGAAACGAATCGATCTTTTCTGTATTTAATAAATCTCAGAATTCATAAGGATGCTTTATCCATGATTGTTTAAGAAAATATGCATATAAATACGAGCTATCTGCTTTTGAACGAAACATGAAAACATGAAAGACGTTTGTGCCGCTCGGAGGGTTAAACTAAGCAGGATGTTAAATGACAATCTGAGAAACGTTTGGCACGTGTCCGTGACGTCACATGCATTAACTCCCCTAAATTACTTTTCTCAAAAATGAATGAAGAATAAAGTATTTACTGTCCATATCATAAAAACTTACGAGCATATGCAAACAACCCTAGCTGCATCAAACGCTTCTGTAAGAAGCTAGTCCCTCTACCGAAAAGACAATACCACGTGTTCCTAAGCTATTCAAAGCCTTTTATCCATATTTAAAAGCGCACATCGGGCCTCCCCCCAAACCCGCTTTATCTTCTGGCGAAAAACGAAGAAAACAAATTTATCACGCTGCAATGCTTTTCCCGATCATAACTCTTCCCTTAACGATAGGAAAAGAGCCATCGATTTACACAAGTCTACAACTAAAAATCTAAAACGGTATGTAAAAGGCCAGGGGAAGACTTTTTTTTGTTCTATGTGGCATGGCATTAGGAGATTGTTTAAATAGCTAACATTCCACGAAATAATTTGTTCTGCCGTGCATGGGTGAGATATTGAGCAAAGGACCCCTGCGTTCACTTGAGCGCGTTAATTACTGTTTTGTAGCAAAGTGAATCTGTCATGTTCAGAACTAGGTAAGCATTTGCAGCTTGTTCGGTGCGGAAATAAGGATTTTCAGCGCGCCTGTTCCAGTGAGATTGTTTAGGCATAGGAATGAGAGATCTTGTTTATGTTTAGGAATCGGAACAAGAGAACGTTTCAATCTCGGATTTAAAATCATTTTTGTTATAGAAGTCAAATTTAACATTATAATGAGTACGATATTGAATATATCCTATCCCAATTGTTAGTATCAGACACTTTCTGTCATTTTCATTTCCTGTAATATATTTAAGAATAAATTGTCTCGAAAATATCAAAATTGGATACAGTTTAATAGGTTAATTATAGATTTTATGAACATAAATCTATAATTAAACGAATAAAATGAATAACAATAAGCAAAAAAATTATTATTAAATTATGAGCGATAGTAGAATTTATTTTTCTAATCTATTCACTTCTTTCGATATCAAAATCATCCTATCATTGGAATAGAGCATCAAATTACAGACCTTTTGGGTTACTCTGTACTTTTAAGATATTGTTCTATCGAATGCTCCAGAAAAGTTTCTTCAGAATGCTTGTATGATAGTATTGCATTGTCTATTATCCCCTTATACACTCTCTCAAAGCAACTTACCAGCTATAAGTTCTTTAAGAACCACTAGGCGCTAGTTTTCAAAAGCAAAATCATTATTTTGTACTGTGCAGCAGTATACTTGTCACTCAACCAAGACGTAAACTTACAAAGTTGATATCAAGTACAATCTTGTTATAAGAAAACAACTTTATTCGAACTAGAAATTCTATTTGAACACATGTATGTGCAAGTAATATTAATTTCTTTTGATAAAGTGGATTGAAAACAAGAGATGAAGCATAGAAAAGAAAAACCGTAACAGTTGAGCATACGCTTACAATATCCGAAAACGGAACATGGTAGCTGCCAATCTGGAAAAAAATAAACAAGAAACATTTATTAGTAAAATTTTCTCGACTCTCGACTGCCATTCCAAACCAATGCGCATATAAAAAGTTTATTGAACCAATGCAAATATAAAAAGTTGTTTGAACCAGTATATAAAAATTGTTTTGACAATGCAAATATAAGATTGGTTGAACCAGTAAATATAAAAGTTGGTTGAACCAATGCAAATATAAAGTTGATTTGAAACAATACAAAATATAAAAAGTTAGTTGAACCAATGCGCATATAAAAGTTGGTTGAACCAATACAAATACTCTAAAAAGTTTGTTCGGACTGCAGGTAAGGATTGGTTGAACCAATGCGCATATAAAAGTTGGTTGAACAGTAAATATAAAAAAGTTTAGTCCATTGCAATATAAAAGTTTGTTGATCCATTGAAATATAAAAAAGTTGGTTGAACCAATGCGCATATATATAAAGTTAGTTTGAACCAATGCAAATATAAAGTTGTTGAACCAATGCAAAATATAAAAAAGTTGGTTGAACAAGCAAAATAGTTTGTTGATCCATTGAAAATATAAAAAGTTGGTTGAACCAAAGCAAATATAAAAAGTTTGTTGATCCATTCCAATATAAAAAGTTGGTTGAACCAATGCGCATATAATTTATTTGAATATTTTAAATATAAAAGTTGTTTGAACCAATGCAAATATAAAAAGTTGTTTGAACCAATGCAAATATAAAAAGTTGGTTGAACCAATGCAAATATAAAAAGTTTGTTGAACCAATGCAAATATAAAAAGTTGTTTGAACCAATGCAAATATAAAAAGTTGGTTGAACCAAGTACAAAAAAATATAAAATTTAATTTAGACAATACAAATATAAAAAAGTTGGTTGAACCAAAGACAATATAAAAAGTTTGTTGATCCATTGCAAATATAAAAAGTTGGTTGAACCAAAGCAAATATAAAAAGTTTGTTGATCCATTGCAAATATAAAAAGTTGGTTGAACCAATGCGCATATAAAAAAGTTGGTTAAAACCAATGCAAATATAAAGTTAGGGTTGAACCAATGCAAATATAAAAAGTTAAATTTGAACCAATGCAAATATAAAAGTTTGTTGATCCAGTAAAATATAAAGTTAGTTGAACGAAATGTAAGGATTGGTTGAACCAATATACAAATAAAAAAGTTGGTTGAACCAATGCGCATATAAAAAGTTGGTTGAACTAGTGCAAATATAAAAAAGTTTGTTGATATTAAAAAATAATACCTGCAACAATAACATTCGAAATTTCTTAAGTATTAACAGGAAAATAAAAATAGGAAACTAACTATGACACAATAAATAAAAAAAAACTTACTTCACATTCAGAAAATGATCATATAATTTTATGATACAAATTATTAATTTTGACTATGCTTCTCCCCTCCCCTCAAAAAATTTCTTTCTAATAATTTATTTAAATTATAGAAGATGATTATTTACGCTGTTGTAAATCTTTTCCCCAAGAAGATATTTTCACTTTAGACGATGATTTGAATATATTTGAATATATGATTTAAATGATTTGAATATATTTTGGTAACAAATTTGACTGAAATAAGTCTGAAATTTAAAGTAACAACATATCATTAGAGTGTGTCTATAATAACTAAACGAGAGCTTTTCTGTGATATGATTACCAAAATATTCAAAAGTTATCTAAAATAAAGTTGGTATGCAGACGATAGGTTCACCGTTAAATAACAATTATTAAAATAAAATACAATGAATTGAAAGGCAAAGTTATTATATTAAATTTTCTAAATGTTGATTTTATTCAAATAGAACAAAATCACAATTAAAATTAACTATGAATAAGAACGAAAATACAATGAAACATGGTTACCATAAGCTCAACGTATAATTATAATGCAAACCTGTCATTCATAATAGAAATAAAATTTAATGAAACATAAAGCATATCATTGTGCTTCCAAAATACAATACATTTTTTCTCACCAAGAGCTTTTTTAAGAACTTGTTTACAATAAGTGCCCAAATAATTAAAGGCATACTAATTTATGTAATATTGCAGGAAACATAAGATGTAGAAAGTACCCATTTGACAATTCTGGAACATTCAAAGAAACTCGTTTTGCTTGGAAATCAATTAAGACCGCCTTAACAGTAAGACGCGGGCTTACATTCTGAACTAAGTAGCTATCAAAAGCAAAAGCTTGAGAATCCATTTTTTCATCCCAGAAAAGTTAATTTTTTATGAGCAGAGAGCAACATTTTTAAGTTTACTCTACGATGCATCCATGCCAAACTCATTAGCATCAACACTTAAAAATTAACCTTAAAGGCTCTCATTATTTTAATATAAATGGCGGAAATTTATCCTGAAAGATTCAAATGTAATCCTAATTAACGTAATAAAACACTTGGGGAATTGTTGGGGTTACGGATGACAGTGAGGTCCAAATTATACCTTTCAAAAAGAAGTAATATGTTCTGGCAAGTTTTTGGTTTACAGAGTTTTAGTGGGGAGCGAAACCTTTTCGAAAGCATAAGTTTCTAATAGAAGCTTTCTACTCTCTAGAATCGGCTATGTAAATTTATTTTAAACGCTACCACTATATTTAATAGTGGCCCGGATGGTAAAACAGGAAGCTGATTTATTACTTTTCTATGTGCACCTGATAAACTGTTATGTTTTCCACCTCTAGAATGTTTCCAAATTTCTCTAAACAGATTCTCATCGAGTAGAAAACGAATGATTCGTGAAGATTTTCTGCGAAGTTGTATACAAATAAATGTTTTTTGAGGGGACTAGATCGCGCTGGTATAAAATATATTAAAGAAAAGAAGGTAATCCTTTTTTTTTAATATGCACACTCAAAATGTTTGAAGAGTAGTTTTAATTCGATATATTAATAAAATATTATTAAAGATTATAAGCGTATCTCTAATTAACGAATAAGTACTTAGAAGTTGTTAGAGTTATGGATTACCAAATCTGAGGCCCAGAAATTTTATATTTGAGAAAAGTTAATTTGTTCTGTAAAGTGTTTTGTAAAGCAAGTGGAAGCAAGAAATAAAGTTTTCTATTATTTGATACGCTTATACACTTTTAATTCAATACTACATGTAATTGCGGTGGATTTAAAAACGAGACATTCTGTCTCGACATGTTTCTTTGCTCTAACGAATCTTCCATCAATTCCATTCCTCTTTTGTAATTTGCTTTACCTTCCTTAGTATTTTTTATTTTATATTTGTAATTTGTGACACGCTTGAATTAAGCGCATTTGTATCCCAATCTATGTGCACCTTTAGTGCTTTAATCATTTTTACAATTTGGTATATTATAGGTATTCTATTGTATTGTGTACTCTTTGTAAATGAGATTCAGGATATTATAAAATAAAGAAATCCATGTTAATTTAATGGAAATGCAGATAGGGTTGGCCAGGAAAAAAAGATATAAAGGAGACTATTTTATATTTACGTGATACTGATTAGTTTGAAGACATATCTTAATCATATAAAGTGTAGTCAGAAACTTTCATGATACTATGGCTTGGCTTATTACCAAAGACTTACTCTTGGACGTTTTAACCAGACTATACTTTATTCATAAAAAAACAACTGAAGTTAAATATGTGCTTTCCATTGATTTTAAAAAGCAGGGAATCAGAATCATATATATCTTAGATTTTATTTATTAAGTGAATGACACATGATACGAATTACAGAAGAATCAGATTCTTCCGTACTGCACTCTTAATTTATTTATTAAGTGAATGTTCGATGATTTCGATTACTGAGAATCATTAAATCAACTCTCTTATTTCATTAAACAAATATACGATAGATTCCAAAAAGCTACCATTAAAACAGATTTCTCCATAGTATTATTTTGTTATTGTGATTATGACCATGATTATGACTAACTTAAATGTTTTTTATTTCATCCTCAATGCTATGCAATTTTATTGAATAATCTCTGAACAAATACTATGGCGGCATGCAAGATTGCTGAAAAGATAAAAAAAATTAAATAGATTTATGTTTTAAAATGTTTTTTACAAAATGTAATAAGCTTATTAAGGAGACATGTTCCGTTATAATCATAACCTCAATCATGGGTATGCTGGCTAAATAAGAAAGGTTGTGGACTTGGTTGGAGTAAATTGTTTGTTTCAAAAATTGACTTCTGGAGACAGAAAAGGAATGAAAGAAATTATAAGGTGAAAAATTTTGCATTCTTAAGTTCTATAACTTTTTCTTCGTTCATACAAGTGCAAGTAATTGAGATTCTTCAATCTCTTTGAATCATCATAAGATTCTAAAGTCAAAACTTAAACAAGCAAGCATGCTTTTAACATTAATTTTGCCCAGCAAAATTAATTTAGCATGCGTAAATAAAACTTTAAAACACACGGAAAGTAAAGCTAGAAGCTGCAATAAAACAAAATAGGTATTTATGTCAAATTTGAATAAATATTAAAAGACTTTACTAAAAATAATAAATTTCACTTTCAGGCATCTAAGGAAGTATTGTATTGATTGGATACTGCACGAAAGGAATAAGAACAATCTAACCATCAAGTGTCAGTTCAAAAGATTTGTTCTTCATGAACTGTTCCAACATATTATATTTGTTTGCACGTTTCTTTAAAAAAATTCCATCGAAAAACTCTTTGGATTTCAAGATTTATGACAAAAATTACTGTCTATCCACTTTGAAAGTTTATTTATCAGATCTGAAAACATCAAAATGACCAAATGACTGAATCACTTGGATGAATAAATAAATTACAAGGACTGAAAGAAAATGTGTAGAATGAATAAGCATTGAAACCAATAATTAGAAGCGATTCACCTTCAATTATTAGTCCGTAACATAGTGCACGGTTCATTAATTTCATTTAACAAAACTAAATAAGTATTAATTTGCTTCCATTTTTTGCAGCATTATAATTTCTTTCAGGAATTAAAATTTTAAATTCATTTTTTGCTTAACTGTCGAATGATGAGCCTACGTCGGATAACCATCGTGCTGAAAGGATAATAGATATACAGATTTTTCATATGGAAACGGTCCCCATTTCTGATTTTGCTTCTCAACTGATATTTATTTTATTTATGTAGGCGTTTGGTCTCGGGGCTGTGAGCCGTCGATTTACGTATTCGGGGCCTCAAATCTATTTTTGACATCCCGCTGCATCCGACACCAGGACGCTAAGACTCACAAAATCTCATCGCCTTCTATCACCAATCTTCTCCATATGGTGCAAAACAATGGAACCACGGGAGAGATGGACCGTGGCAGTGTTTCTTAGTTGTTTGGTTTTATAAAATCCTGGGTTGAAACACCTAATTTTGCGAATTTCACCCATGTTTAAGTAATTTTCCCTGCAGTTTTCATATTCCATTTCATACTGTAGATATTTATGCCATCCACGATCTGAATAATTTACTGTTTGTGTGTGAATTATCCTCATCACCTTCTATCGCCCAATCTTCTCATATGGTCAAAACAATAGGAGACACACGGGAAGCTCATTAGAGTGGACAGTCTTTCAAATGGATTGTTTGGTTCATAAAATCCTGGGTTCAAACACACCTAATTTGCGAAAAGATTTCGTATATCTAAACCAATTTTTCTGCAGTTTTTTTCATATGCAAATTTTTTATACTGTAGTGTTATGCCATCGGTTTGATAATTTAATTTTTCGTTTTGAATTGTATCATCTTATACTAAATAAAGTTTATCGTTTACATATATTTTATGATTTAAATTTTTCATAGTAATTGATGATAATATTTTTCATTTGAATTTCATGTTAATATTATTTTCTATAGTTTTTCGTTTGTTTTATATATTGTTTAATTATGTCCAATTTGAAAGATGATGGGAAATTTATTTTAAATTTTGCCATTTCATTCCGTATTTGTTTCGACAGATTTTATAAAAGTTTGTTTATATTTTAAGCAATGTCTCCTTCATGTTGTATTGATATTGTGAAATCAATTTAATTTTCGATACTAAATATTACATGAATGAAACTGTATATCAACATCTTTATTATAATAATAATTAAATGACAAATGTACTTATTTAAAAGGAAAGGTAACACAAAAGAAAACTTAGTTTCACCAATTCCATATAAATTCGAAAGAAATATTTTTATCATAAATAGCTAAATTTACTGAAAAAACTTATTTCATATTATAGACAAATTGACATCAGGAATTTGTCAATAACTATATCCCAAAACAGACTTATATATATATATATATATATATATATATATATATAATGTATAAGTAATCAATGTCATAATATTCAAAACGAAATTAGCACAAACATATCTATAATGAAATACAAAAAAACTTACATTTTAATTAACTAAATCTAAAATATAATCTAATAAATAGAAATACTAAATATACTAAAGCACATGGGAAATTTAACATATCCAGTGAACTTTTTGACAATCAATACAATTGAAAACGCAATCCCAGTTTTCAGCAATTAAAATGGTAGCCAGCTTTACAAGGTTAAATCGAGGTTTGTGCACAAACCATCCCTGCTATACCAGTTTCCAGAACAGAAAGATAGATAACTCAAAAGAAAGAAAATATCATACTTAATCCTAAAAATATTGCATCACTTATTGGAAAAGAATCTAACATGTATCAAATACACATACAAACATGTACCTATTAAATATTTCACGTAAACCAGATCAGATTCTACATTCAATAAAATGCTCAAATTGTTTTAACTATAGTTAAAAATCAAGGTGTTATACTTAGCATTTACCAGTATTCAAAAACTCCGCTACTTATACACAGAGTAATATGCCACGTAATTTCAGCATTAATTAGGAAATTATTGGTAAAAAGTAGTCTATATATTTACAACATTATACTTTAAATTGGAAATAGAGCATCTTCAAAGTGAAATAGGCAATAGTTCTATTTCATTTTATTAATTGACTTAAAAGAATGATGCAGGCTATATTAATCGAGATAACGTAAATCCTGAACAACATCCATGACAAAATTGAAGAGTTACGCGCGAAGAAGCGCGTCTTAATGAAGCCAGGTTAAATGTTTAAAAAGGGATGTTAACAGTAAGAGAGGGCAATATTTGGAACAAAGGGGACTCTGGAAAATATATTGAAAGTAGGAAAGGAGTTGTTTAGATAAAATAAAATAATTAAATGTGAAGTGAGCTAAAATAATTTATTTAAGAAGGTTAAAGTTAAATCATTACATATAATTAATAATGTTTTCCTTGCAGATCGAATTTGCCTTTGCTTATCTGTTTTAACCTTATGTAATATAAGGAGAAATTGTCTTAAAATCTTTTCTAAATTTAATTTACAAAAGCAAAGTTTTTTCCTTTTCGTTTATGGTTATAAGTTGGGTTTTATGGTTAAGATCAAAAATAGTATTTATGAACACGTAATCAGGGTTCACAATTTTATAATACTAAGCGATTCTTTCTGTCAATTTTTATTTGAAATTAAGGATTGTATTCTATAATAATAGTTTAGTATCGTTTACAAGAAAAAAACCAAGTTCCAAGACATTATATATAAAAAGACCTTCATTGTCGATAGGGAGGAAGCAAAAGATGACTCATTTATGTTAAGCAAATTAGCAAAATTTTATTCACTTGCCAATTACTCAGCAATTAAAATTTAAAATAATGAATTTTAAGAAGATGTAAAATTAATATACTAGTTTCAAAATATTGGCTTCTAATGAGATATTTAGGTTGTTGTAGTCCAGTACTTAAAAATCAACTTTCAGTAGAAAGTTTTGTTTTTAATTTTTGCGAATATCACGTTTAATATTTATTTATTTTGATCTGCATTCATTTTTTTTGCTAATGAGAATTTTAAGTAGTATGAATCATAAAAGCATTAAAAAAGTCTTAAATAAATTATAATTTTCTAATAATTTTAAATTATTCTATATATGATAAATTTTCAAAATTTTGTCCATTATATAAACGATAATTCAACTGAAATTCCGAAATTAATTTTCAATTATTTCAATCAAGCAGATTTCATTGTTAGTTTGCTCACGTTTTTATTTTCAGTAAGAATGAAATATTTTAAGCATTCAACTTCACATACATATCGAAATATTTCTAATTATTTGTTAAAAATAAAGTCAATTTAAGAAGGCGATTTTTTTTTACATACATTATCTCTCTCTTAGTATTGATCTTATTAATATAATTTATTTCAATGAAAAACTTCAGTTAATGCAACAAAACTGAAAATAACCATATAACTAACGAACTTAAACTATTACAGGTTTGCTTTTTTATAGATGTTACTTATTAAAACATCACATATATATGTGATGATTGATCATTATGTAGAGCTCTCTTAAATACATTGAAAAGTGAAACTCCTATCTTTATAACAGAAAGGAATGTTACTTATATGTTTTTTTTTAACTCCTGTTATTTTTTTGCAGTATTCTTTATTATTTTATAAATATTCTTATTTTCAAATATTTATTTAGAAAATAATAAAGAGACTATAAATATTTTATATAGTTTTACGTCGTAATAAACTACAAAATAATATTTCAATCAATAGACTTAATCTGTAATAATTACCAGGAATGTGATTTTATCTTTGATTAATTATACTTCAATTTCAGGCCAATTCAGTACCAAAATGAAAATCTAAAGAGTTCTCATTAAATCACTCCAAACAATCAATTTCGCCTTCGAGCAATCCTCTTGGGCAACTAAGCGCTTAGTAGTTCCGAAGATCATTAACTCCCGCAGGTACTAGTTAAATGAAAATAGTAAAATGAATCAAAACTGCAACCATTCTAAAAGATAAATTAAGTTGCCAGCAACAATGAAATTTAACGAATGTGAAATCAATTTCTGTTCGACGTCTCTGGAGCTCCGGGCACAGTTGTATTCTT
>BGPR01042358.1:0-13289 GCA_013235015.1 Araneus ventricosus | reverse complement strand
GACGAGGATAGTACGATGAACATACAAAAATACAAACATATGCTTTAAAAAATACACAACTGTAAATGAAAATGAAAAGAAGAGAAAAAAAATTAGTTATATAAGTAGTCGTTTTTGAAATGTACACGTCTTCCTGATCTGTGACGGTATGTGAGGGTTCGTCGTTTTAGATGTATGAACATGATATTTTAAGTTTTGATCATGGAGGTGGTGAGAAGTCTTCATAAAGATGTGCCAGGCTTTGACACGGTCCAGGGAAACTGCAGTTTTCATTCATTCACTATGTCATGCTGTGATCTGGTCTTTTGTCTTTGCACGCAACACTGCAAGCCAGCATGGTCTGACGTAATGGCGGCCCCACGACTACCTAAGTAAAGATATGTAATTGAAGATCTCAGTGAAGGATGGATGTAGAATCGATCGGTGCAGTGAGCGGATGTTACAGGTAGATTTAGCTTGCCATCTTATGACGAAGATCAGTGAATCCAATATCACGGATGCAGTCGTCTGAACGACCGTCGTCACAGGAGGTAGGGTTGCTACTGCATAGTCCTGGCAACCGAAGGATTGCAAAATCTTCTTTCACGACTGATTCGGATGCCTAGAAGCGTAGTGGATAACTCTGGACTTACATTTAGCTCATTTTCATGGCTTTAATTGCCGATTTTAAATGTCGATGAAAACATTCTGAAATCTCGCGTGAAATCGGAGGTACGGAGTTGTTTTTGATCTCTTTGAGTTCTACAGCAGCGAGTAAATTCATGACAGTATTGGATAATCAACTGGGATCTCTGGATCAGAAGATTACTGACAGGATGGCATCCAAAAGGAGAGATCCATGTATCGAAAAATTAGCATACATAGTTTTTTGCTCCTTTATCTGGGATAAGGGTACTTGGCTCATACTGGAGAAAACGGTCATCATTTCGTGAAGAGAAGATTAAAGACCTTAAGAGACTAGGGGACCTACAATACTCAGTACGTGGACATAATCGAGGCACGGAGAAGTAGGGAATGCCTAAGAGGCGCTTTTAGTATGCCCTAGATTTTCGATCTCGACGCGATTCTGCACCGAACTATTATTTTATTTGGGCATTTCATACCTCAGCACGTATCTAGCTTTAACAAGTTTGGCATTGAAGCCAACATCCAGAGAGGAGGAGAGGATGCGCAAGATTGCGAATGAACAAATGAGTTTTCGAAAGTAAGGAACAAAGGGACATTGGAACTTCGGTTGAGAATTGTCCGCAAAGAGCAAATTGCGGTGGAAGTCACAGGGTTTTGAGTTCTAATTGTGAAGGATACCATCGTTGTGGAGATTTTTTTGAATATCTGGATCATCCTTCACATGCTCTTACCGATTCTTTAAATTTAAAGTGGAGATTTAATGTAGAGATCAACTTCGATTCCTAGAAGGGTCATCAGCAACTATGTTTCTGAGAACCTTGCACATGCCGAATGTCGGTGGAGTATTGGGGATGTAATCGAGATGATAGCATTGCCTGAGCAGACATTTATCTGGATTTTGCTTGAGAGGCATAAGTGTGGTTTTTTGATCGAGGTATAAGGGTGCGTTCCCTGCCTTCTAACATGTGTTTGAATTTTTTCTTATAACCGCATGGTGAAAATAATTCTAATAATAGGTTGACCACTTCTGCTTTGACTTTGTTCAGTTTCATGGGAGAAAAAAAAGGCTATCGGTTCCCATTTCCCTTTGCGATAAGTGGAATAAATTACCTCCCTATAGCAACATCTGGGAGCCTCCACCCATGGAGCTCATTTGAGCTCCTGGAATAGGATATCTCAAAAGAGTGGCTTCGGCAATCGCGTTTTTAGCGGCTTGAGGAAAACTTGTTCTGCGTTTCATTTCATTTGGATTCATTCCGAATGACTTGCAAACACTGGAACGAATTTCTTTTATTAGTATGCCTTCAAAACTGTACTATGGGAGCAAATTGTATGTGCTGCTTTAATTTATGAAACATCTATAAAAGTTAAACATTCCCAAAAATCTACGCAGCTGGTTAAAAGTTATCTGGTTTAGGAAAATCAGTATACATTTGACTTTAAAGGTAGAGCTTAATTCCGTTTTCTGAAAGATTGAAACTAAAAGTCTATTGTCAGTATTACTTTGGAAATATGCATTTCGAGAAACATTTATGCATAGGCCGTATTCATCCTAATCTTTACAATGGGTTTTTAAATGTTGGAAATGCTGTTCAGAAGGGTTTTAGAAGCAATCAAGAATATCAATCAACAAGACGTAAACACCTGAGTAAAACCTCGAGGTGAAGCTACATTTACAAAACGTTGAAATGTCACGAATGCGTTACACGGTCGAATTGCGTTGCTTGCACTCTCAGACAAACCAAAGGGTACATATTGTGTTTGTTGGATATCTTCTACCAGGTGAATGGGAATTTGACAGTAGGCTTTTATTAGATCGATTCGACGAAGAAATTTTTTGATCCATGAATTCGGCAGTAAAATCAGAGATACAAAGGAATGGGGTATTTATCTTTTTTTTAATGTTTGAGGAATTTAAAGCTCTATAATCCCCAACAGGCCTCCAATCTAATTACCTTTCTTGAGACCAATGTGGAGTGGGAAACGCAATTGTTCATAACTTTCTCGAAGGTCGTAATGTCTAGATGCATCATGTTTCGAAATTCTGATTTCGCTATTTAAAACGTCTAGACAGCCTTCAGGTTTGCCACCACAAGGAGACCTTTATTTACAATATGGTGAACAATGGTATGTTTACCGGTTGATTTAGTTGGGCAATTTGACAATAGAAGGAAATTCTTTTAACAGTTTATGATAAATCGTATCGCTCGGATGAAATCTGTGAACCGAATGGAGAGTCAGCATACTTTAAATGGCCTACTGATTGCAATTTTGTTTTATCTCTAGGTATTGCGGGAAATCTGGTACCAATTCAAAATAGTAAATCACTCAAGAATAGGCCTTCTTTACGTCAGCAATGATCCATAAAAGTCTCTTCTTCTTAGAATTGAAATTCAAGGATTAATGCTTTCTGTCATATACGTTAATAGTAGAAGAATTTGCAGTGAAAAGGGGTTTGTTGTGAAGAGTTTCTTTGATAGGTATTAGCAGGGATTAAGACACACATCAGAACCAGTGTCGACCAGAAAGGAGATGATATCGGTCTCGAATGAACAGGCGACGTGATGTCTGCGGCTTAAGAACATGTCGCGTCTGATAGCTCGCCGTTTTCGTTTCCTAGAAATTTAAAGGCGAAACGCTTTTTTTTTCAGGTTGCAGTTTTTCCAGAAACGACAGTGATACCAACAAACAGACAATTTCTATTTTGACTATTCCCTCTCGATCTTTGGTTATATGTTTTTTTTTTTTTTCTGCGAAAGGAGAACGACTACAGAAAACTCGACTTATCCATTCATTGCATTCAATTTCATAGTAGTTTTCCTCCATGGGTCAGGGGTGATTTCTTATTTATAGCATGAATTTCCATAGGAACAGGTGTAACTTCTAAAATCTATCACAATTTCAGCTGCTTTGTATCAATGTTAGATCTTGTAACAGCTGCTAAGATAGTTTTACTGATGTTGGCAAACGCTGTAAAAAACAATTCTAGCATAAATGTTCTGGACCTTCAAAGTTTCTGCACGACGTTTCAAATTTCTTAACAAATCAAGAAAGGTTTTTCAAGTACTAACTTTCTTTACGCCCGATGAAGCGGCAAGCTTTCTGTTGTGAATTCACTCGACCTGGCCCCATAGAGTTCATTTTCAAATGAGTATAAGGATTTGTGGCATCAGGATTCATTAAAATATCGCAGATATGACGCAACCTCTCAGGGGTAATGGGGAAACAACTTTGATTAAATTTAGTCACAGATTCTGTAATAGGTTTGGAACAACTAATTTAATACGTGCTTTCGCACATAATAAACAGAGAGCGGGATCCGATCATCCACCAGCCAACGAACGGTATTTTGAACTGCTCTGACATTATTGCGAAGTCTTTTAAAATTCAGAGGACTTGGGAACAGACGATTCGCGACGTTCACAAAAAGATTAATCGAAAACGAGCATATCCGACCGAACGTTTGAATGCGTGCCGATTCTTCACGAACAACGGTCAAATGTGCATCTTTACATGGTCAGTCGAAATCTCACGTCCGACGGGTCACCGCACAACGAAAATTGTTTTGGTCGTGTAATATAATTAAACCGACCATTCCGCCCAGTCAGTTCAAACATCCATCTTTATTCGTCTAAGCTCGCTGGATGGTTCTGCCCCTCTATCTACCAAACTGTTGCCAGATACTCCTAAGTCAATCGATATATAAAATAGATTTCCAGAATCTGTTGTCGAAGATACTACACTATCATCTGAAACTGACTTAAGCCATTTCCCGAAGACTTCAGAACGAATAACTCGCAGTCTCCTGTTTCTGCATTTGTTTCACATGTATGTTCGGATAAAACAAAACAAATGTAAAAAAGCATTTTCATTTTGTAAAATCGCTTCGATTGGCACGCGGCCTTGTGCGGTCGCACCGTTCGCACCCCTCCGGCCGGCCTGTGTATTCATCATAGTATTTTGTATAATTTTTTGGATATTATTGTAGAAAATAACAGTTCGTCAAATATTCGTCATCCCTAATGCCATATTCTTGATATGATTTTCCCTTCCCCTACAATTAGAGCAGTGATTCGCAGAGTACATGGATCTTTTGGGGAGCCTCAATTTCTCCACAGGGGCACCACGAGGAATTTTCTTTTAGTGACTAATATTGTTATAATTCTTGCCCCATAATTATGTAATCCTTACCAAAAGGAGCAATATATATAATGTTTTCTATTTCCTCTGATAAGCATCAATACTTTTTTTTTCTTTTGTCATTCATGAAATATTATGACTTTCAATATATTTCTGTGTCATACCTTCATAGTAATTGCATGTACTTTATTTCTACACTTTGAAGTATTGTTTTTCATGATAGAATGTTAATAAAATTATAAAAATTAATTTTTTGTTTGTCTTCATAATGATTTCTATAAGTTATTATAATTGATACATTCAATTATTATTGAAATTTACATTCCATATATGTAGATAAAAAAGTAAACAATTATTAAAGTACTTCTCCAGTACTTTTATATGATCTTAATGTAGTAGAAATTAACAAGATCCGCTCTCCACCAAAAGCAAGCGATGTCCTTAAATGTCTTAGCAGTGGAGATCAAGGTCGCCCAGTGGCGGAGGAAGGAGAATGGGGTGAGAAAAGAGAAAAGAGGCTGGGACGCGAACTCTTGTTTTGATTTTGTCATTCATGTAGAAACTCAACTATGATATATTTAGCGGCCATCAGGCTGTATTATTTATTAATTCAAAGTATTGTAAATACTGTATTATAAGTTGTAAATTAAACGCGGTAGTCTAGAAACTGGCGTTTCTAAATTATTTATGCCTAACAGGCATTCGACCACACACATGAGTACATAGTTCTTCGAGATCAAAAAACAACAAGGCCGTTACAATAAAGCGGGAAGCCAAAAGGAGTTGCCACACGATTTGTTACTGTCGGTGTGAGGAGTCATTTGTCTGATTTTTGGAATGAAAATAAATATCAAAATATTAAAAGTGTTAATGAGGACTCTTTATTTACAAATGGAATAATTTCTACAATAACATACTATGGAGTTGTGAAATGAAACATTTCTGTAAGCAAATACTTTTACCTATTTAAATGTGTTGCGACAAAGCAAACTCGATACACTCTTCAAATTTTTGAAAAGAGAATTACATACATGGAATAGTGCAGAAGAAAAAACAATTTGCTTACAGAAAGCACAACTTCACTTGCTTCGGTTAGTGCACGTCACTGATTAGCATCTCAGGGAAAAAACTTTTAGCTTGTAACATTATTTTAGAATTAATTTCATAAAACGATAAAAATTATGAATTTTTTGACAAATTCTAAATATTCTAATACAAAGTTTGCCAGGTTGTTGAAGCACAGGATGATCAGCCAGCTATGCGAGGAAAAGGTTGGACAACACTGATCTGTAAATAAATTTAAAATGTAGAGAAAGAAAAAAAATCCCAAAAGATTAATGTGAAATTTGGGCAGTTCTTGTTTATAATTTGAATACAAAAAAACAGCCAATTGTCTGCAGCTTCGTAATTTTAGCCGTAATTCCCACCTTTTTGCCTCTGCCGTGGTCTGTTAGTACCCCGGTTGGGGTTGGGAGACCTCTTTTTCCGTTGTTAACGGCGGAGATATATAATATAGTAATGATGGCCATTTTTGTTTGGATGTTTTACTGTCCATTGACGTTCACGTTTAAGCTCTGAAAATTGTTTCATTCATAACTTGTTCATCACTTTACTGAATCTCAGAATGTCGAACTTCTGTGCTTATTATTGTGTTTCTCCATTGAATAACAGGGCAGAATTTATTGTTTGTTCAATTTTTATTTCTGATGTTTTGCTCTTGATATCCATATTTTTTTATCTGTAAATTGTTTTATTACCTTTTCAAATATATACTCACTAGTTTTGAATATCAGAGCCACAAACTGTATGGCCGCGTTATGATGCACGCTCCATCAACCTTCATGCGCTGGATGCAGTTAGTTAATAAATGGAATGTTAATTACATACTCCGTTTAATGATTTTGCATTTTTTTGTTTCAGATTCTTGTTAATATAAATGTCACAATTGGGGTACAGATTCTTCTTCTTCATCTAGCATGTTTCCTGTTTGCTTTCATGCAATTACAACTTGTTGAGATAAATTTAATATATTATGGTGTGCCGATATAAAGTGTAAATCATCCTGCTGATTACAACTATTTATGCCTTCAATGTCATATATGGCACATTAAATGTTTTAAAATATGTGCTGTAGCTATTTGTATGTCAACAGTAGCGGTCGTAGCGGCAGGCTCACAATCCCCAGGAAAAGTGAGCTTCATCATCCACCCCAAGGAGTTCTTTCAGATTTCTCTTGGAATCTTGAGCAGGTGCTGATTTGATCAGCTCCTAAGCCGTATGATGTTTCTTTTACTTGCATATATGTATTTACAGCCGAGTGCCGGTGTGTATGTGTGGCATTGTTTGTAGACTCCGTCATAAAGACAAACTGGGATCATTGTTGAATTTGGATATAGAGCCACACAGCAGCCGCATGCTTACTGGGGGATACTCTGTAGTATCTGGCAACAGATCGGAAATCTATTTTATATATCGATTGACTTTAGAGATCTGGCAACAGTTTGGTAGATAAGTAGAACGAAGTGAGCGACGAATAAAGATGGATGTTTAACTTCTGATCATGGAATTACTTATTTAATTATATTACACGACTAAAAACACTACAATAGCATTCAATACATTCCTTCTTCCCGAGACAATCGCTTCAAGGACTTCTGTGGGGTCCATATCTGTTCCCCTAATGGACAGCAGATAGTAACTTACTTAACTTAAGAGGCAACTTAAAGAGACACCTCAAGATGAATGTTTTATCTTCGGCTTATTTAGTTCTAAATTGAGCACATCTGTTCCCCTTGTGTCCAGCAGGATTGCTAAACGATGATGAACCACACATGTCAAACGGGTTTCTCGTTTTTCTTGTAAAAAGTGTGGTTTTACAATGAATTCATCGTTGGTAATTGCTAAAAGGTATTCTGTTAAATTTATCCATCCCACTATCAATCCATCGCGGACACACACTTTGTGGTGCATCCTCATCATCTTCTCCTTATCAAACTCTATGTTAAACACATATATTTCTCTTGTGCCCAGTGGGACTGCTAAGTGATGATGAGGCACATACCACAGGGGTTTCTCTCTTTTCATGTTAAGTGTGGTTTTTCAACATCCATAAATTCATCGTAGGTACTTGTTAAAAGGTAGTCTGTTACATCTATTCCCCAGAGTTTAACCAATAGCAGGGAATCTGAAATGTTGAATCTGGAATATTATTTGGATTGTGTGAAACACTACGGACAACACACAATGAGTCTTCTCGGAAGCTTAATTTTCAGTTGAATAGTTCGTTCGCATTCAGAATATCGGCCGTACAGCAAAATAAAATAGTCTGCTTTTGTTCTTGCAGACAAATTTCAGATATGCTATTTTTTTATCTCTTGTTAAATAGTTATTCATCAAACAACATTTCTTTTTATATTTCCAAAAAGAAAATTTTAATATTATAATAGATTACCAATTTTAAAAAACTATGTAGTTTCCCCTTTGTTTTAGTAGTACAATATTTTTGCTATTTTTTTATTATTGAATACATTTCAGATAAAAGATTTATTTTATTAACAAACGACAATTGGTGTTTTCTACTCTTTTACACTGTGCAGTTTTCATTATAAAATGTTACTTATTTGGAACTTTTTTATTATTTTGACAAACTGCATATCAGAATTATTTGGATAAGTTTTAAAATATACGAAGCATTTTCAAGATTGATTCAATTTAAATATTCTAAAACCGAAACTATCAGTAGATTGAGCATAATTGTAGATAATTTTGAGATTATGTGATTATCTTTTTCTAGTTTTATCTTTTTGATCTATTTGTTATTAAATATGAAGAAATGATGAGCTGAACTCTTAAGAATTAATTTCAGAATCTAAGTTAAAAGAAAATCTCATTTATACGGTATGAAATTTTATTTCAATACTGTAATCGTAAATCGACAGAAAAATTGAAAGGGCGGGAGGGACTTTCCCTTTCAATTGACTGCATGGTTAAAAGTTATTTAAAGTTTCTAGAACTTTCATGTTTTGAAACTCTAATTGAACCTATTTTCTCACTTTAATTTTAGCACTGAAATTTTTAAAACTGAAAAGTTTTTAATATTTCCTCACAAAAACGGGAAGACATCATACATTTCTACAACATGTATTCGCAAAAAATAATTGATTTTTTTTATTTAAAAAGGAATGCTTGAAGTCAATTACCATATTCAAATAGCTGTTTTAAAATGTGAATGTCGAATTATTTAGTTTGCACTTGCATCAAACAAACGAATCCTCTTCAGTCCCAATGACTGAACAACCTCTGTATTATTTAAAGTTACTTATAAGTTTATCTGAGTTTATACTTTTCTCTCTCTCTGAAATACATTAACAGTAATTCGTATTTAGTATTGAATATTCAGTACGTTCCTGTCCTCATTCTACAATAATGGAAGCACACAAAAAATTGTGTGCTTTCATACTTGAATCGAAAAGTGTAAAAATATTTAACATTTCTTTTGTTCAAAAATTGTTATAGAGGTTTTAAAATTTATACTTTCTTACGGTGAGGATGTTTCCCCAAATCTGAGAAATGCTCTTCAGATACTTTTAACAATTTCAGTGTACGTTGCTAGCTGTAAACGCTCATTGAGTAAACTGATATTAATATTGTCATTTTCTTGAGCAACCATGGGAGATGACCTGAAGGATCTTGCATTTCTTAGCATCGAAAAATACACTTCTGATAAAATTAATTCGATGGAGTAATTGATGAATTTTCCTCCATAAAAGCTAGAAAAGTGCATGTTTAATCGAAATCCAATATAATTCCAACTATTATTTGTCTAGAATAATACAACATTACTAAGTATTGCATATTTGGATTATATAACCCTCTAGCAGTCACGCATATTGTAGGAGATACTTATATTGAGCATCGTATTACTTGCTTATATTGTATTTTTGAGCGTGTTGAATAATTAATAAAGTAATTCTATAATCAGAAGGTAAACATCCACCTTTATTCGCCTCTCACTTCGTTCTACTCTTCTCCCGAAACTGTTGCCAGAACTACAAAACCAATCGATGTAAATAGCGTTTCGATCTGTTGCCAGATACTACAGAGTATCCCCCCAGTGACAGAAGATAATACGATGGAACGACACAAAAATACAACATATGCTTTAAAAATACACAACCATAAATGAAAATGAAGAGAGAAATGAGAAAAAAAATGTTACAAATAAGTTATGATAAATTTACACAATCATTCCTATAAGACACAAGATGCAATTTTAGAAATATTATAATATGTGTATATATAATCAAGGTTAATAAGTGATATAAGTTGACAGTTTGGATGGGAAATGAACTCGTCTGCCGGATCTAGTTGTCACAGTTTTATCTGGTGCAGTTTGATTGGCAGACTGATGATTGTCCGACTGGAAAGTTTCAGGAGAGACAGTTTTTTCTGCCTGTAAGATTGGAGTTTTTTCTTCACAAGTTGGAATTAATTATGCCGGCTTGACGCGGTCTATCGATACAGTTGATGCCCGGCCATTCAGTTCGATGGTGAAGTTCTTCTCTGTTCGTTTTAAAGCCTTGTGAAGACCTGTATAGGGTTGGCACAAGGGAGGTTTCACACTGTCAATCCTTAAAAATACATGCGAACAAGTTTTTGAAGACGGATTTACATAAAACTTTGTTTTTCCGTGTGTGGATGTTGCAACTGGATTCATTTCACGCATTGTATTTCTAAGGCGATCAACAAAGATATCATTGCATGGCGGAATGATAGATGTTTCAATCATATCACTGGGAAGATGGAGAGTTGTTCCGTACACCAGTTCGGAACAAGACGCTTTGATGTCTTCTTTGACAGCTCTGCGGATTGCCAAGAGAACTATCGGAAGAATTTCCGACTACTGAGTGCTCTCATGTGCTTTTATGGATGATTTTAAATGACGATGGAATCTCTCCACAATCCCATTTGCGATTGGATGATACGCTGTGGTGCGGATTCGATTTGTACCCAACAATTCCGAAAACTCGCGATATAAAGATGATCGCATCTGCGAGCCTTGATCTGTAGTTATTATCGAAGGGCATCCGAAGCAAGATATCCAAGTGTGAAAAATCACTCGACAAATGGTTTTTGTTTGCATGTCTGCTATTGGAATAGCTTCTGGCCGTCTTGACAATCTATCTATCATTGTTAATAAATAGATGCAACCATCAGATGGAGGCAACGGACCAATAATATCGATATGTATCTGTTGACAACGAGCATCAGGCAAACTAAATGTTCCTATTTTATATGGCGCTGAACTTAGATCTTTGACAAGGTTCACAGCACCGCACCTATTCTTTTATATTACGTTTCATATTTGGCCAAACAAATCTGGCGCTGATTAATTTTGTCATAGCTGCTATTCCAGGATGTGAAATGTAACTGTTCGAAAATTAGTCTTCGAAATGATTCCAGAACTAATGGTCGTGACGAACCAGTTGAAATGTCACATATTAAGTCAGAGTTTGTACTTAGGCAAGGTTTGAGTGCAAGCTGAAGTGAGGAACTTTTGTCCTGTAGAAACTTTTGAGTTTCTGGATCATTTTGTTGAGCTTTAGCCAGTTCACTAAAATTCAGAAAAGGGGATTTAGTAATTGAATTCAATTCTATACGTGAAAGCGAGTCCGCTACAACATTTTTAGATCCTCGCACATGCCTGATGTCAGTGGAGTATTGTGATATGAAATCGAGATTAAGTAATTACCTAGGTGAACATTTATCTGGATTTTGCTTGAAGGCATAAATTAATGGTTTTTGATCAGTATGCTTGTGTAAAAGTTTGTTCTGCGTTTTCATTCCATTTGAGTTGTTCAGATGACTTGCAAACACTGGAACGAGATTTCTTCTTGTCAATATGCCCTTCCAAAAACTGTACTATGGGAGCAAGTATGTGTGCGGCTTTAGGTATGAAACATCTATAAAAGTTAAACATGCCCAAAAACCTACGCAACTGCGTTAAAGTGTCTGGTTTAGGAAAATTTAGTATACATTTGACTTTATCAGGTAAAGGCTTAATTCCGTTTTCTGACAGATTGATACCTAAAAAATCTATTGTCGATGCACCAAATATGCATTTCGAAACATTCATGCATAGGCCGTATTCATCTAAACTTGCAAATAAGGTTTTTAAATGTTGGCAATGCTGTTCAGGGTTTTTAGAAGCTATCAGAATATCATCGACAAAGGCGTAAACACCTGGTAAACCTCGAGTGACTTCATTTACAAAACAGTAATACATTAACAAATTTATAAATTGATTAAATTAATTAAATAATAAAAATTCATAGTATTATATATAAAGGCGCAAATGCAGCTATTTATAATATAATACAGAAGCAAAAATTAGATAAACTAAACAAAAATTAAAATGAAACAAAAAGAAAGAAAAACGTAAAGACAAAAAAACAGCAAATTTAGACAAGAACAATGACAGCATTAAGTTTTGTCCTACTTTGGTTGCAGATTATGCTGGTGGCGACATCTTTCTACATTCATATGAGAGGGAATGTAATTAAAATGAATTATTTACTGGTTTTCGTTTTATTGACATTATATGATTTAAAGTATGTAATTTTGATTCCATTTATAACTGCTTCAAGAAGAGCTTAAATTAAACAAAACCAATAGAAATTAACAAATGAATTGTGCTTTAGATATTGGAAGTGATATTAAATTCAAGGTATATCTGTTGGCTTATTTAGATAAAGAATGAGTTAATTTTAAGGCTATAATACTTGCTAATTTTCTACAAATCTTCATTATAAAATTTTAGAATCTGCCTTTTTCTCAAATTAATAGAATAAATGAGCATAACATGTAACAATTCTAATTAGCTTTTAAAACGTTTAAAAATATTCTTCAAGACAGCAAGTATTCCAAATTCTTTCATTAATATTAGTTTTTTAAAAGGTTTAAAAAATTTCTCAATTAATATATTAATGGTTTTCCATTTTAATTTTGCACAAGCTAGTTTTAAACATTTTTATTCTGAATTAGATTAGAAATTTTTTTCTTCATAGGGGAGCTACGTCTACAGCACATTTTTTTATGTGCTTCATGCAACATATTGTCGTGTATGCACTCTAAGATTTCACAGAGAGTGTTCAGTTACTACACTCTCTAGTACTTTAGATCAATTTTTGAAAGTTGTGCCATTTGGATTCATCAAAATGATTCAAATAATTGATTTTGGATTTCAGGAGGCACAAAGGTATGATTTTGATTTACTAATCTTACCCTTGACAGAGAAAATCTTGTCTATTTTAGATCTTTACATGGTGCGTGGTCTTCGATAAAGTTCCACCCATTTCGATTCCAGTTCATTCTTCCTTTTTTGAACATTAATTTTTACTCGAATGGTCATTTATATTTTTATGTGTTTTAAATATTATCGTTTCAACCTTCTGTTGATACACAACTTGAGGCTGTTGCTTCTTAGCGATTAAGATGTTGTGTCATTGTCTTGTCTAAATTTG
>BGPR01042357.1:0-13289 GCA_013235015.1 Araneus ventricosus | reverse complement strand
TGTCCTTATCACCAGAATGCGTGTCCCTCCTGCCCCCTCTTTCGGGGTGCCTGGTTGAATGGAAAATCAAAGAAGTTTCAAAACACAAACTCGACGCTGAGAACTTTTGTAAAAGAACTGATCTTGACTTTCAAAAAATATTTTCTTTTCGTCTTGAGCGATATTTCGCGTTTTGCGTTTTCGTGTTAAAGGAATGAGTTAACACTATTCCTCAGACTTGATCGACGGCACCCAATATTTGCGTCGTGCTAAGCGAAATTTCGTGATAAGCGATTTAGTGCTAACGGGGTTTGACTGTAGAAGAAAAATGATGCTCCAAATTGTCCATTTATTGCAATGAGATCATTAGACTGGCAACAGACATATTCCTATTTGTGTATTGATAACAATTCAATTCAATGAATTTTTATTTTATATATAAGAAATTTATTTTCAATATGACTATCCGCCTTCGACGACCAGCTATTTGACCGTAATATTAAAAACCTGTAGTTATGTTTACAACTTAGCGAAATAAACTGACGAAATTTCGGCTGAGGAACTCTTGCCAAACTTTTTATTTTACAATATACCTCAAAAATAAAGGGTGGTGGGAGGCAGGTGACCATGGATGACATATATAAGGATCATAAGCTTTCATATAAAATAAAAATTGACGATATCTGTCCAGTGGTTGTTGCTGGGGGAATGTCTGAATGTTTTCCCCCATAGAATATGTACAGCGGAGAAGTATTTTTTCGATTTTTCTCCAAAATGGAGGGTAGTGGAGGGAAGGCGACCCTTGATGACATATCTAGACATCATAAGCTTCCAAATGAAATAAAAATTATCAAAATCGGTGCAGTGGTTGGAGCTGGGGTACTGACCGTTTGGTTTTGCCAATTATTTTACATATATAGATTAACATCATTCATTTTGAATTGATTTTATTTGCCGGTACTTAAGGCTGTTTCCTGTGATGAATGATATTTCGAATCTAGTTTCTTTTATTTAACAAGATAGTGTGTGTGTGTGTGTTTGCCCTCCCGGCTCATAAGTAGAAACGAACAGCGATTGTCAAAAGTAAATCAAGCAGTATTCTAAGAATCCGAGATTTAAAACAAAGAAAACCCTGACTATTAAAGCTTACCTCTTCGCCGAATAATGAGTGGTGTGCTCTGATCTATTGCTGATGATGACCTAGAAAGGTCCCGCATGGTCCTTTCTGCTATTGGTTCACACGTGCCGTATGCTGGAGGCATTGTGGAAGAATGTGAATTAAACGCCTTTTGATCAGTTTCCTGGAAAAAAACAACGAAAATTGTACAAATATGTAGACAATATCCCTTTAATATTAAGTAAAGTAAAAATATGCATCAAAAACAAAAATAATTTCAAGCTCAAAATAAGTCAAATGATTTTAAATAAGGGAAAAATATGATTTATATCTCCTCAGCTCCATAGCTTTCTTGTAACTACATATTATGAGGTAACTACATATACAGGGCACCCCAAAAAGGTGGAACAAGCGTTTATTTCATTATATATTGATTTTAGTCATATACTTCTAATTACAAAGTTCCATCAAATGAGGTAAGAATTTGTATCAAAATACTTTGATATCCAAGGGGTTTGATAATAAAAAGAATTACAAAAATTACATTTTTAAACGGCCCCCGTACAGCAATTATGTCAATAAATATGTTTCTTTTACATTCATCTATTCACATACAAAGTTGCACGCTTCTATTTGCAAAACTTACAGATATATAAGAAGACAAACTTATTTCCATACCTCTCACTGTTGTTTGATCCAGTCTTCCGACGTACATTTTAGGGATAATATACATATTTAAAAACAATATTTAAAGGGCTGAATAAAGAAATAACAATGTATTTGTTAACTCTTGATAAATCTAAAAACTAGACAAATAATACATCAATTAAAGTAGTTACAAAAATAGTTCATCTCGTGAATCTTCAAAAAATATTCACGGTGATATATCAACAGTGACAGCTCATCTGCTCAGAAACAAGCAGTGCTATAAAAATATTACTAGAATACAATTTTTCAAATATAGCTTTGCCTTTAAATAGTTCAAACTTGTAGTTGTAATTATCTGAATTGTATTATAGATAATTACAGTACTCTTTTCTGTGAGTTCCGTTTTAATAAGAGAAATCAAATATGTAGGAACCAGCCAAGTTCCCGTTGAGGCAACATGAAAGTGAATCCGAAACCTAAAAACAGCCAATGAAAAAAAAGAGCGCGAAGGCGAACCATGGGTGAGATTGAAAGGGGGGGGCGGAAAGAACATTAGTTGATTTTTAGCTCAAAACAGGAGCACGCCAAAATCCAGTTCTAGCTAAGTTCTGAGACAGAAAGAATAGCTATTCGCCTTCGTCCATTATGTCACATAGTTGTAAGCAATGAGCGGATTTTAGTGCTTTCCAATTATCCATTATTATCGAACTATTTGGCGTGCAGCCCATCCTGTGTCTGTCTTACTTTTTCATTCAATTTCTCTCTTATTTTCTCGTTAATAATCGGACTCTCAGAGTGGAGAAGCAAGCAAAAAAGATTAAAAACAAAAATACGATTTTAAAAAAAAATTTAGTAAGTTCTGCAACTCTGAAGACCTAAAGGACTAGTTGCCACTGCTTTTAGGTAAAGCTTATTAATACGCACAACGTTAAGAGCAAATAATTCAGTATTCTGGTTCAATATTAGGCTATTTTCCTGTTATACCTTAAATTTTCATTTTCTCAAGTTGTCCTTTCATTCTTTATCAAGTCGATGGTTGCAACTATCTTCCAATGAAACTGAGTAACAGAATGCGTCATTGGTAATTTGTTCTCGATTCATGATGATTGGCTGATATACTACTTGACAAACATTTGCATTTCGCTGTTTTTCTATGTTGAATAAATTTGTATTTCTGCAATAAACATATCTATATAAATTTGTGAGCAGCTCTTGAAATTTAAAAATTAACATGTCTCTGTAAATTTTGCAGACAGAATCGTGAAACTTAATTTATAGATAGATGAGTGTAAGAGGAATATTTTACTCATTGACACTTTTGCTCTATGGAGAACGCATAAAAACTTAATCTTCGTAACTTTTTATTTTCAACTTCCACAGAAGCCAAAGTGTTTTCAGACAAATTCCTACCTTAGTTTATGAAACTTTGTAATTGGAAGTATATGTCTAAAATCAATATTTAAAGAAATAAACGCTTGTTCCACCTTTTTGGAACACCCGGTATATCCATTTGCAATTAGTAACTTGATACTCTTTAAGAGCGCATTGCTTGCCGTACATAAACTGTGTGTCTGAAAAATTGTTTATGTTTCATCAGTAGCTACCCTTTAATTTAGGGATAACTGATATGCTTGTTAAAATTTTGCACCTCATCTCAAGCGAAAATCAAGTCTAGGTCAATTTTGCATGAATTTCAGAAAATGATCTTTTTCTTAAAATTGAAAGAGCTCTACTTTTATGTTTTAAATCAGATTTACGTAAAATTACTTACAGAACAGTTTGATCCTCTTGTTAATTTTTCCCTTTTAGCTCCAGGAAACCTTTGTTCACACCATATCCTAAAAGAAATTATTTATTAAAACCTTTTGAAATCATTCAAATACATTTTCTCGACTAGGAACAATGAAAGAAACTCCAATAAACGAGTCTTTTAACTACCAGAAGTCGACACTCGCGGAATAAGAAAATAAAAGAATGAAGACGTTCAGCTTCTTGGAGTATGAAAATAAATTAACGTCGCGTGATGAAGTGTCTAGCCTCAGAGATGAATATGTAGATCACGTCTCTCATTTGACACATTAGAGGTAAATTTCAGGTCCTTGAATGAATGGAACTGCAGATGATTACACAAAGAATTCACAATGCTTTAAAAGAGAAATAAATACGTGAGTTTCTCAGAAAATGTACGTAGAGATACCTCAAGTGTTTGCAGGGTTTAGCAGCAACAGTTATTGGAGGACATTTACCCTAGACGGTAGATTAACAGACAAACAAGACAGGGAAAAAAAACAGACTAGTTCATTAGCATGTTAGTTGCAGAATACTTGCTAAAAATACGTGAAAGAATGTCTAACCATGAAGTATGTTGAATTATCTACTCCAGATAAGCCTTAATTCTTGGATTCTGGTTGTAATAATATCGGCGTCTTTTAAACTACACGATAGATTTCTGTATTCAAAGATGAAAAAGTTTCTTACTGTATAAATGATGACGTTTATGAATTAAAACACTAGAGAGTATACATACGAGTTTCCAATGTGTATCTCTTGACGGAATATGAACTTGAGCCAATCGTTCTGATAATGAAGGGAATTTCTTTAAATAAAAGGTCGAAGGCATTACACTTAAGCGTATGCAACTCAGCATAAGTTTGCAGTGGGATGTCGATATATAAAATTGCAAACTTATTATTGTCATTCAAGGGGCAAGCAAGGTTTAGCACCAACAGTTATAGGAGGACATTTACCCTAGACGGTAGATTAACAGACAAACAAGACAGGAGAAAAAACAGACTAGTTCATTAGCATGTTAGTTGCAGAATACTTGTTAGAGATATGTGAAAGAATGTCCAAACATGAAGTATGTTGAATCATTTACTCCCGATAAGCCTTAATTCTTGGATTCTGGTTGTAATAATATCGGCGTCTGTTAAATTACACGATAGATTTCTGTATTCAAAGATGAAAGAATTTCTAACTGGATAAATGATGATGTCTATGAATTAAAACACTAGAGAGTATACATACGAGTTTCCAATCTGTATCTCTTGACGAAATATTGACTTGAGCCAATCGTTCTGGTAATGAAGGGAATTTCTTTAAATAAAAGATCGGAGGCATTACACTTAAGCGAATGCAACTTAGCATAAGTTTGCAGTGGGATGTCGATATACACCATTGCAAACTTATTAGTGTCATTCAAGGGGCTATTTCAGCAAGATAACGCTTATGCCCATTCTTGGCATTGATATAATTTGAGGTAGCTATAGAAATCTTAATTAATTGACAAAATCAACAGGTTATTCCTTAGTCAAGCATGTGTGGAACATTTCAGCCCAGATTCAAATGTTAATTAGTAGTGGACAGTAACTATCTAACTATTCCGATGCAACGTCCAAGGAACTATACTATAAAAGGGTATCTAAATATCTTGGTGCTAAAAATAAATCTCTAATAAAAGGAGAATGTGTGTGTTTGTTGGCGCTCTACAGGACAGACCGCTGGACTTAGAGCTACGAAATTTGGCACGAACATTCTATGGGGGGAAGGGGGGGGGATGTACACCTCGGAGACGTTTTTTTTAAATTTTAATTAGAATTTTAATTAATTAAAAATAATCGAAAATGTTGGTGTTTTTCCTTAATAACTTCTGAAAATAGTACAGCACAAAAAGTGTTTTTACGCCATCTAAAAGAGCAAAGACTTGTCTTTTCAATGATATCAATTAAGTTACCATAATTTATTTCTCTAATTTTAATAAACTTTTTTTTAAAATTTGGCATAATTTACAACAATACTTTTGTCGCAATGCAATTCAAACCGTTTAAATCTTTAAATAAATATTTATTTGTATGTTTCTTTTTCATTGTTTAAAGCTATGGTAATATTTTAATGTTTAATGATATGCTTTAATCAGCATAATTTCATACAGCTAATATACTGCTGGACGTAAAATGTGCCGTGACATTTTAAAGTTAAAATCAAATGCATATTTTGCAAGAGGAATAAGAGAGTGAAGTTGATGACGACAACGGGCAATTGTATGCTACATGACACAGACAGTTACTCGACTCCATTAGGGACGTTCATGCAGACAACGAACAGAATAGGTGAAAGGCTATCGCAAGAACATGGGTTAAATATCTATCAAAATTTGAAATTTAAAATTACTTTGTTAAGGGAACCATGAATATCAATTTATACATAAGAGATTCAGTTGAACTTATATTCCCGGAGAACAAGCTGGTCTTAAATGAAAGCTGCTTACGCAAATAAGAAGGTAACAGAAAGGTTACTGATGAATGTTACTTAGCATGGACTGCTTATAAATTATAATAATCTTAAAGATATAAATTAATATAACAATATTTGGATTAATACACTGTTCAATTTCCACTCATTCATTATAACTTCTTTCTGATTGGGTTTCCTTTTTCTGTCACTGTATTTCGCAGAGCCCCAATCCGGAAAGAAAAGGCCCTCAGTGAAGTTCTGCTGGAAATATATATCTTGTTTGTTTACTGTTATGACGTTTAAATAATACTCCAGGAGGTTGCGACTAATACAGTTTTCTCAATCGCAAATGCTTCGTCAAATTAATTAAAATATCATTTTTCATTAATCTGACAGATTTTTATGCGAATAAAGAAATCGGCAATTTTAATTGTTCTAGAAGTACTTAATTTATAAAGCAATTTTAATATACTTATTCTCCAAAACTGTGAAAAAATTTCCGTTCATTCCTGAATATTTGTTTCATTATTAAAATTTTTTTTTCTGTATGAGAATCTAAATTTTCACAATTTGTGTCAAAAAGTAGCCGGTAAAGTTTGAAAATTATCCTAATTTGAGAATACTAACGATACGGTAATTAAAAATCTGTAAGCTTAAGTCATTTTTTAAAGATTTGACATTTTGTTGTGAACTCTCTCTCAGTTGAACTTTATAGTGTAATTATGTTTTTCAAAAAATCAATATATATATTTTATCCACATCATTGTAGTTTCTACTGTTATTGTTATAACCAGTAACTGAGCCTTAGAATAACTGGTTGTAAAACTAATACTATCGGGCATATTATAAAACTAATGTGATTACTGGTTTCTGAATTTTCTCACAAGACGGGAAGAATGTAAGAAATCGAGATATGAAATTGCTCCGGCTGATCTCGGGCGTTTGGTCATTTTACTCTTCATAATAATGGCAGAATGAGAATATGCTTAAAGGAAATAAATAGTATTCAAAAACTTTACGATACCGATATGTCATTGTGTACCAAAAAATGTGTATCCAATTTTAATATCCATTACTTAAACAATTAATAACACCCATGATAGTTTCTTATTTGAAATTACTAAATGTAGAGCCTTATAAGGTACTGGAAATTTCAAGTTTCCAATTAATGTATATAATAATTGTGCATTTTTTACAAATAAAATTTTTTACATGAAAACGATACTTTCTCAAAAAGCAGTGGCGTTATCAGTTGCCATAGTTACTGCTGTTCGGGAACTGGTGTTCTTCGTTTGACAGTGGAACTCCATTTGAACTATTCTGATTTTAGGGTATTTTGTCGGCATGTGAATTAGCTGGGTCTTTCTTCTATGCAAATGCCGTTCCTGTTGATGTTTACTTAAGAGGACAACACGAATACAAAAGATGTTTGAGAATGAAGAATGGACTTCTAGCAGAGTGGAACATCTCTCCATTACTGGCGCGACGTGAGGACTTATCTTGATGGAATTTTGGCGAAAAGATGGTTAGGGCAAAGTACTAAAAATGAATTGTCCTCACACTACTCGGTTCTCACCCCCGATAAATTTCTATTTGCGGGGTTACATTAAACATAATGCTTGCAGCTCAATACTAGCTATAATCACCGAACTGAAAGCACACACTGAAAAGGAATGTGCCCAGCTCTGACTGAACTGCTTAGCACTATTTCAAATTTCATCGGTCGATTTTATCAGCAAGGCCTGGACAATAACGCTCAGCAATGCGAATATTTCTAATATCTGATAGCATTCTACACTTATATAAGTTAATTTATGATGTATGTTATAAATTATGCATACATTGTTTTTGGATATTCAGTTTGAAAGTTGAGAAGAATTTTTCAGACATTAATTTTTTAAAACTTACACCGAGTTTATCCTTATATTTCTTAGCATAGACTGCCTATTTATAAAGGAAAAAAAGGAACAACGAGGGACATTTTATTTTAAACAGGCAAATCCGAGACACTTTTTTTAAAGGATAAACTCTAGGAATTAAAAACCACGACATCTGTCCACCTTAATAAAACTAATCTTTTGCAAATAAAAAAATCACATTCATTACAGGAACTTTAGTTCTGTATTATTCCAACGGAAATTCTATAGCTTAACTCCAAACAGTTTAATTATTTGCATTTCTAACCTCTATTTGACATATTCTTCGATAAGATCTCGATGAAACAAGATTAATAAAAAAATCTACAACTAAAATTTTTTTAGCGTTATATATAAACCTTCCGAAATAATAAATCATCCTAATTACCTTGAATCTGTTCTAAAAATAATGCAGTGATTTCGAATTTACGATCAGTGACGTTTATTTATAGTTCTTTTGGTTATATAAGCTGTTTTCAGCTTCTAAATCGAGCCTAATGAGTAAGTGTTGTGTCGAACTCTAACCACATGGCTACAAAAAAAAGTGTATAGTGACCTAGAGATGCTGGCACGTTTCGTTGTTATATGCGTGTGCTTTTTCGAATCATTTTGTTCCTTAAATCCGATAGCTTTTTTTCTTCCTCCTTCCAAACAAGGATAGCAGGTGCTTAACAAGGCAATGAATGCGCGTGTTCAACTGAATAACAAAATTCGCCCTCGAGAGATTGATTTACTTAGCTTATGTAAGCTGTTTTCTCGAACTGTAGACAAATATTTTTATTTTGTTTTTGGAATATCGCTTTGTGTTTTGTTGCTAAAGGAACATCACACTTGATTCATTGTAAAGTAACATTCCGCTTTAAATTTGATACAAATTATAAATGTCGACCTTTCTATTCACCTATTTCATGCTAAATAGCACCCCACGCGTCATGTGAAATCATTCAATACGGATTTTAAGCGTTCAATTAACAAAAGATTTACGATTATTAGATGTCAAATGACTATTTTAAACAAAAGAAAGAAAAAAATCTGAAACAGTACAGTTGAACCTCGGGAATTCGTACCAGAAATTTCGGATAATCCGAACATCTTTCTTTAATTTTCTGAAAGATTTTATTTAAAAAATGAAGGAAAATAACAATTAGGAATCAGACACAAAGTTACGGTACATTCGTAACTTAAAAGAAACATTTGAATTGGTATTTAAGAGTGAATATAGCGCCTTAATTAGTGGAAACAAAATCGGTTATCCTCTTTTCACGGAAGGAACAAAACCTTCTTGACGATGCTGCGAATCGCATCCAGCTGTTTCCGTACTCTTTTCGCAGAGTACCCAAAGTCAATATTCTACTGCATTTGGTACATCAAGAGTATTTTACCGAATTTTCCGGATAATCCGAATTTCCTGGAATCCAAACAGAGGTCAGTCCCAATTAGTTCGGATTCACGAGGTTCTTTTGTATTTGTATATTATTTGTGGTCTGTAGATACTTTATTTTAAAAACTGTACATAAATTGAATGGGTAGGTTTGTAGAATTGCTTGATAAAAATTTCATAGTTTAATGACAGCTAAACAATAATTTTCAACTCTCCATTTGATTCACTGCATTCCAAATAATTTTGTGATGGTTCTTTATGCTGGGTTACTCTTACTTTTTAATTATGTTTGAAATAACAAATATTACATTTTATATCTTTTTCACTGATTTGTAGATAAAAACGCAATATATGTTTTTTATTCTTAATATATCGTCGGAACTTTGAAAATATTGGTCTGGCAAAATAAGCTAGGGTAGGGGAAAAAATCGGGTTCAGTCAAAAGTAACCAAAATAGTGATATGCAATTTTAAATCATGAAATGTTAAAAAACACAATCTAAATATTTCTCTCGCAAGGATAAATTCCTATTTTTTCATGTACTATACATTTGGCTATAAACGTTCTTTAGATGTACAAGGCTTACCTACTAGTACAAGGCAATCTTCTTTAAAAGAATAGCACAAATAAATATTACAAGTAAATAGCGTAAGACCTGAGATGTAACAAATATTTCCAAAAAGACTTAATTTTAAAAAATGTTAAATAGCTGGAATTGTTTGACGTCTACTATTATGTATTTTTTTATTTGGAAATATTCATCGACCTAAAAACGAATCAGCAAACTCTCAGAACAAATGCAGCAGACAACCTTAGTTCAGTATTGAATAATATACGAAAGGATAACGATGACGTCATACAAGAGACTTTTCATTCGATCTCTAATCCGAATTCGGATTCAATTTGCACCGCGAAATCAATCTTCTTTAATGAATTCTAATCTTATTCATAAAGAAAAAATCGTTTTCTTCTCTTCGTGAACTCCTTCTGAATTAATGACAAGGAAGGGATAGAATCGCAAGAGTCGGTACCGTTAATTAAATTGACTGCTGGACTAAGGTCAAAAACTCGATACGACCATTCGGTTCTAGCTTTTTTTCAGGAAATCAATAAGTTTTATTTCGTAGCGAATTGGGCACATCAATTCTAGAGCTGGATTCGTAGAAAATTCTTGATTTCGCTTTATTTCCGTTTCAGTGAGATGGCAAATAAAATTAATATAAAAATTATTTTTAGAATTTAGTTCTAAAACTCGATATCTATGTTCTCCGAGACAAGAGTGTTAGCATAGTTTTAAAAATTGGAGCATCACATTTTAACACCTTCGCATTTAATAAGTGTCTGACCTGCTTCAAATTACAGAATTTGATATTTAAATCTGTAATTAATCTAATCAGGAAGTTAAATTAATTAGTAGATAAAGGTGCCAAATTAACACGAAAACCATCCAAAATCTGGAATCAAAACTTTACGTTACTACAAAAGTTGAGATTAGCAATCACTATATTTTTAAAGGCTAGAACATAAAAAGGGAACTTTTTAATGTTTCACACGTTATAATATTAAACGAAGGAATCATTTTCTTCACATTAACCGTTTGAGTGCGGTTAAGAATGATTTCAGATTAAAAACACTCAAATGTAATAATACAAAAATATTTTCATATTGAGTAGATTTGTGTTTTTACCAATACTTGGTAACTATGCAAATTATTTGTTAAATAGAAGTTAGTACATGGGGATATTAAAAAAAGAATTTTTAAAACTGAAATTTAACTCAAACACATTCATATTAAGTTCTTTTTTATTATCAATTTTTTCACACACTTTCATTTAACTTGATTTTTGTTTGTAAACATGGAATTTTGGAATCGATTTTTCACTCACTAGAGTGACTGTTCCTATTATTTGCAAATAATGTCTTATCCATGTCGAAACTTAACGTATTTCTGATTGTTCTTTCGTAGCTTCATTGATCAATAAGCTCTCGTCCATATCCAAGAAATTCTGTATAGAGGAAGAAGAAATGTTTGCAATCATTTTTATTCCAAAAAATGGTTGTTCTTCAGAATCATCCGCTTAAATGTGAAGCACGTCCATGTATTCCTTTTTGTGTCTTCTTATCTGTTTTTCCTTATCTCATGTCGCGTTCACGTGTCAAGGGAAAACGAAAAACAAAAGGCAGTGAGTGAAGTGAATTCGAGCAAAAGGGAAATCGTCTGCCTTGACGATTTTCTGTCCTTGTCTCGTCTTGTTGCCTGTCTCTTGAAAAGAAAAGGAAAGCAGCTGTTGTTTTATGGATTTTAACTGGTTAAGTAGGAACCCTAAGTCCGTTAACCCTAACCTTGTTACTTCGATGTACCTTTTCTCAAAATCTGTCATAATTTCATGTTTGAAATTTTTATACAAGTAAAGTACATCTTTTTCATTATACTGAAATGATTTCGTTTTTTAAAAATTCAAAAAATTATTTTTTACAAATTTTTTTGTGTCAAAACAAAAAAATGTGAAATTGGCCACTTTGATGTACCTTTTCTCAAAATTTGTTATCGATACTTGTTTGAAATTTTTTTTATAGAAGTAAAGTACACCTTCCTCATTATACTGAAATAAGCTTCTGGTTAATTTTTAATTTTTTATAAATTTACAAAATATTTAATTAGTCATAGTGAAATTTTACCCTATTTTGACACAAACAAATTTGTATTTAATTAGTCATAGTGAAATTTTACCCTATTTTGACACAAACAAAATTGCAAAAATTAAAGTTTTGAGTTTTTTTTTTAAAAAATATCATTTAAGTATAATGAGAAAGGTGTACTTTACTTGTATAAAAAGTTTCAAACATGTATCTATAACAGATTTTGAGAAAAGGTACATCGAAATGGCAAATTTCACATTTTTTGCTCCGACACAAAAAAATTTGTAAAAAATAAATTTTTGAATTTTTTTTAAAAATCATTTCAGTATAATGAGAAAGATGTACTTTACTTTCATAAAAAATTTCAAACATGAATCTATAACATATTTTGAGAAAAGGTGCATCGAAGTAACAGGATTAGGGTTAACCGACTTAGCGTTCCAACTCCCCTGAAACTAGGGCTTTGTAAAAACAGAGAGAATCGTATTGAAATTTTAATGAAGATATGTGGTGACAAAAAACGCATAAAATTTTCTGCAAAACTATATTAAAAATGAACTCACAGAAGCAAACGTTTAATGTAATGGATATACGTAGAAATATAAACGTATAAATTTTAGTAAAAAAAACGTTAGATTTATTTCCAATATAATTAGTATACGAAAAAGATATTGTTTTTAAATATAAGTGGAAACCTACAAATCAAGCCAATTAACCCCCGCACATACGTCTTTTTTAAAATTTCGAATAAATATTTTAAACTCAGAATCACTTAAACTGTGTTTCAGTTGTGAAATTAAAAAAAATTATTATTTACTATTATTTAATACTTTTAATTTTATGAGATTGGAATATTAAGGGACATTGATTGCGTATATGATATTACTATACCTTCCATTATTAAAAACAATAGAAAATTTAAAAAATGTTTAAACAATAGAAAATTAAAAAATTAAGAAACATTAAAAAAGAAAAAGACTAGAAAAATATAAATATGAAACAGAAGAAGTAATCAACGAACGATAACAATACACCTTTTTGCGCGCCAAACGCAGCAGCATCCAGTGATTGCATCATACATTTTACTACAACTAACCAACCCATCACTAAAGAATTAAACCACAAAAATTCCCCAATAATAAAATAGCCAAAACACATAAAAGAAAAAATTAGAAAACAAACAAAAATCAAAATGGAACAATTGGAGGACAACTCCAATGGCGGACTTTATCAAAGAGCCACCCGCCATAAGAGTTCTAATTTGGACAAATTTTCTGTCGAGGGCAAGACTTACAAAATCAAAAAAATATACTCTTTGTGGCTTCCATTATTATGTGTGTTTGTTTTAAATTGTGTTTCTCAATATTTTGCACTT
>BGPR01042356.1:0-13289 GCA_013235015.1 Araneus ventricosus | reverse complement strand
CCTGTTTGTTGCTGTGGCGCTCACCATCAAGAACTTAATGTTTTGTACTTGACAATTTTTTTTACTTTTTTTAACTGTTTAATAAAATATTTTTATAATTTTTAAACCTGTATGCATTTCTTTTATATTGCTGTTTTATTTTATTATTCGTTAAGAGTTGATGCTCCAGGATTTTCTTTTTGCAGTATTAATTTTTTAATGATTTATTTCATCAAATAATTTGAAGATAAATAAAATTAAATCAGTAAAATTAAATCAACAAAATTAAGTCAGTAAAATTAAGTTGAATCTGAGGAGTAAAATCATTGAACTAATACATTAATTAAAAGTTCAATAACTAAAACTCACTAATTATGTCGATGTTTTTGAAATAATATAAATAAATTACTATTTAAAATATGTTTACAAATGGTTTGTAGTGACAGTATTTAAAAAAATTTTATTGTTATAAATGTTATTGAAAATTTAATCTGCAATCTATTCCCTTCCAAACAGAACAGCCTTAGTTAATCCTTTCCAAATTAATCAATTTTTAAAGTTGGCGTACGTTCTCGCCAAATTTGACGATTGAATTGACCTAGAAGTTCCTGTTTCTTATCTCAAACCATAACGAAGTGTCTTGACTTGATAATTAATTAATAAGCTTAATTAACAAAAATTAATTTCATCCAATAAGTTAAACGAATTTCTTTTTTTAAATGAATCTCAATCTCAAAATTATTTTAGTACTAGCAGTACGAGCACGGCGTTGCCCGTGGAATCAGGACTTCAACAAAATAAAAAAAAGTCCTCATCCAATTACATAAATGAAAGTTTTAAAAATGAAATCAAAACAAAAATATATATATTATTGAGTTTGTCCGCTTTTATTTCCTCTCTACCGAGTACCGTTAATCCAAAACAATGTTAAAAAATTACAATGTGATATTTATTACACAGCAAGCAAAGTATGAAAGGCAAAGAATTAAGTTAAGACACGCTTAAAAATAATAATCGAAGTCATCGAGTAAATAAATCGTCTCCTCGTAGAACGCGAAAGTAGTGACGTCACCTGCCGCGAAAAAGGAAGGTCACATAACCAGCCAATGAAATTGCAACAATGCAATCGGGGAATCTCAGGAGGTCCCGTTGGGAATGGACGCTAGCAAAAACACTGTTTGTACTTTTCAGGGAAAAATTAATTGAAAAAAAAACGGGAAAAGTTATTTTAACGGTTCTTGTTTTAATTCCGACAGAAACGTTCCAGTTATAAGTTGAAAAATATTGAAAATGATAGCGTTAATAGAAAGGCGGATGCGAGAATTTCAAGAAATCCGAATAAAAAATGACAATAAAAGTGACTATTTTTCAACAAATTTTCAAAATTCAGTAAATTACGTTAGAAATTCAAAACTAACTTCATTAGAACGAAAATCGCGTGCTCTTTCCGATGGTGTATCTATTTTTGTCGTACAGTTATCCGAAACCAAGCTATTGAGAAATTAGTGCGAACAATTACCCAAAACAACACAAAACATTAAATAAAAAATTTTCTAGATTAAATTTTAAAATTTTGGCTTCGAGGTGCATTGAGTCACCATTAAGACTACCTGTGTGCCAAATTTCAGGGCTTTAAGTGCGATAGATTCGTCTGGACATCGCACGCAGACACACACAGAAACATTGCCTTTTATAAGTATAGATATCACTATTAGAAAAAATGGCCCGTTAAAGGGTTAATAAAATAATCGCTTTTAATAACAGCATTTAAAAGTGTATAATTGAGACACATTTTTCAAAATCTTAAACGTCCCGTCCATTATCTTAAAAAATGATAGAAAATCTTAAGTATATTTGAAATTTTTTTAACAAATTCCTGAAAGTTAGGATGGAATTCCTGTGTATCATTTTGTCAATTTTCTTAAAAAATTCTTTAAAGTTAGGATGGAATAATTATCTATACTTGTAAAAGGCAATGTTTATCTGTGTGTGTGCGTGCGATGTCCAGACGAATCTATCGAATTTACAGCCTTGAAATTTGGTACACAGGTAGTCTTAATGGTGACTCAATGCACCTCGAAGCCTGAATTTTAAAATTTAATCTAGAAATTTTTTATTTAATAATTTGTGTTGTTTTGGGTGATTTTTGACACTACTTTCTCAATAGCATGGTTTCGGATAATTGTAGGAAAAATATAAATACATCCTCGGAAAGAGCACACGATTTCCGTTCTAATAAAGCTTTTTCTGAAATTCCTTCGTAATTTACTGAATTTTGCGAAATTGTTAAATAATAGTCACTTTTCATTTATATTTTTATCTTTCAATTCTTATTTTCTTGTATCCTAATAACGCTTTCATTTTCAATTTTTTTAAGGTATAAAATGGAATACTTATCCCTGTTTTAAAACAAGAATGGTTAAAATATCTTTTTCTCCAATTTTCTATGAATTTTTTAATTGTTCAGTTCAAAACATTTTCTCTCGCATACCCGAATCGACTGAGCTTTCGTCCGACCCAAGGTTACTCGCAGTTCCCAGAATGCATTTCTACATATCTGATTGGCTGGCGGTACCACGTCATACTCTCGATCATTTTATTGCGTTATCTTATCTTAATTAGTACATTTTACTGATCCAAGAATCGTTTGATTTATTCACGAATATATGCTGATATCTTTAGTTAAAAGAACACGTTATTCATTTCGCTCAATTTGCTGCGTGTACTTTCACTAAAAATCGAAGGTGATATATATATATATGTGTGTGTGTGTTTGTTTCATATGTGTTTGTGATTTTGTTTTCAAAACATTCGGCTTTTTTTATTTTGTTGAAGTCATTATGCTACGGCAACGCCATGCGCATACTGCTAATGAGTTATAAGAATTCTAAAATTTCTCAAACATTGCTTTGCTTACAGTTTTATTCGTCAATCTAAGTTGATTATGAATATACATGATCCATTATCATGCATTCTCTTTTTCCCATTAAATTTCCTATTTGAAGCTAAAGTTGCTTGCTTCTGTCACATAAAATGTCGAATAAAATATTATGTTTTTTTTTCAGAGACAATAGTACCATAACTTTAACTAAAATTTATGACTATAGGCATCATTGCTGAAGAGGCCTCCCAAGAAACTTAAAACCAGTTTTATATCAAGATGAAATACCGAGAAAGCGTTCACAATAGCAGCACTTCTAGTGTTTCAATATGAGTAATAAGAACGTTTACATTCAGTTCCATGCATTCAACAGGAAAGTTCATGTTTTTAATTTCTTGCGAACTCTAGCATACAGCTTTACGAAAAAAATATTTGTAATGCAAAAATGATGTAATATAATAATTGTCATTTAAGACTTCATTTAGTATTGTATGAAAAGGAAAATTTTAAGCTGTTAACAATGCAATAAAATGATTGTGAGGTATCGAATAAAATCAGATTATATTACACTAGTTATATTTAGTGTTTTTTTTAATAGAGGAACATTTTACACCGCAATCAATCATATCTAATGCTAAATTGAAAACGCTTGTTCGAAACTTACTGATCAGGTATACAAATTTTAAGCATGTGTAATCAAATCATTCAATCTCTGTTCATTTTTTCTCACCTTCGTATCTGTGGATTAGCAGTTACAGCTGTTAATTTTTAATTTACTTAAAAGAAACTTCTATTTAATCATGAAAAAAATATTAACAAAATGAGATTAGAGGTGTCTTTCTTAGACCCACATATTTAATCTCCAAGGGCAATGATAGATACTTTCGCTATTTCGAATGGCATTCGTTAAAAAAATTTTCACGAATTATTAACATTTATTTGTAGTAACATTTATATTTTTTTAATTATTAAAAACCATGACAAGTTTTATAAAAATAAAAGTGTGCAACATCACACAGATAACGATAATTTATTTCCTGGCGTGTTATATATATTTTCTGGGAGAGCATATATTTTATAGTTAACATCTATAATACAAAGTGCGAAATAAAAGAAAATATCAACATAAACCAGGAATTCTTCCTGAGGTTAAAATCATCTTAGCAATAACTAATAAATCAAACCCAGGCATAAACTGTTTATATACTCTGTTTATAAAAAGATAAGCCGAAATCTGTCAAGATTTCAGATTAAAATTCTTTAGGCTAGCGTTCTTTCTTTAAATTGTGTATTATAAAATTCGTTGGACACATTATGCAACGCTCTTACAGAACAGATCGCTAGACACAGAGCTATGAAATTTGGCACAAACATACATTGGAGGATGGGAATTTGTGCACCTAGTAGCGATTTTTCAAAATTTTAATTAATTAAAAATTCAGCGAAATTTTGATGTTTTTCCGCGAATATTATAGAACAAAAATGATTTTTGCATCACCATAAAATTCAAAAAAATCTTTTCAACGATGCCAATTTATTGCCCAACAACTTTGTCTCTGATTTTAATGTATTTTTTAAAAAATATTTTCAAGTCTATTTATAGTACTTTTCATTGTTTAAGTTTAGAACTAAGCAATGACGGCAATTTTTTGTAAAGTTTTTAAAAATTTTAAACACTGCTGCTCTTTTCTGTAATGTAATTGAAATGTTGATTGCGAAACCACATGAGTCAAGATTATTTTCAAACCTGCGTTCTCAATCTGTTTTCACATTCTAAAGTTGTATTTACATAATGAGTGAAGAAATGACGAGTATCAAGCAAAGTTACATGGTTAACCTGGAGTTTAGGGTGCGTACTCAGTGAGTACTCACTTCGTTGCACTTAAGCTCGTCAATTGTTTGTCGCCAAGAGAGAGAGAGAGTGGCAGAACATTTGTTTTGGATGCGAGCTGAAAATTTTTTCGGCTTCGTTTGCGCATGCGCCGACAGTGATTTGTTTACCGGTCTTAATTTCGCCTCATTTCCATTGGTCCACTGTTTACTCTCTTCGATATGATTGGTTGGCGAACGAATTTGAATAATACTTGGTTTCGAATTTTTTATCATTTACCAAACGATTTTTTTCAATAACCGTTCGTTTCTCATAAAAAGATTTTCGTTCTTCGAGTTTGCAGATTCTTTTTCTCTGTGTTGCCGATTATGGCTTCCAAATATCGAACAAGGAATGTTTTTTCTGGAAACAATGGTTCCCTTGCTACGTTTCATCGTCTTCAGACGTCGTGTTTTTCCTGTGTTCGTGCTTTCCTGTGTGTTTCGCTTCTCAATGAAAAAGCGAAGCTACAAGGGGCCCGCTTTGTTGAAAACGAAGCCTCTGATGTTCTTTTAAGTTAAAAAAAATTGTCCGGTACAATTTGCATTGCCATAGGCACTGCGCATTCTACACAGCATTTGACGAGGTCAAATAAAATTGCGCCAAAGAAAATTGGCGAGAAAATAGTACGCACCCTAAACTCCAAGTTTACCATAAACAGGTTGGAATATATAAAAGATATGTGGAAATATTCAGCCCCATTTCAAAAATTCTTCTTCCTCTTTCTAATCCTTCTGATCTGAATCATATCAGATCCATGAGGTCGTTCGCCTTCATCACCTCCAACACCAAATCCGGTCGCTTAAGCAGGTCATCATACATCAAGGCAACAGTCAAGCAGATGTTGCGGAGTGGCCTCAATTATGTTGCATTTTGTGCAGATATTGAACTTCTTATAACCACGAGAGAATCGAAGGGTTTTTAAGTGACCGGATGATAAGCGAGCCAAAGCTGTATGGTTTTTCCTATCCCCCTTAAAATGTATAGTTGCACCGGGGCTTTCACTACGATACCATGGATGAGTTGTTGGATGCCACCAAGAAATGTTAACAAGCGCCTTTATTCTTGAGTATAACTCAAGGTAGGCCAAGGGTTCTACATAGGCCTGAGGCATATTTCAAAAATTAATATCTTTCATTGAAAACTTATTTATTCTTGTTCAATTTACGTTGTACTGCCTTGGAACTAATGCAGCAAGTGAAAGGGTTTTTTCAATTGCTAATGATTTTGGGAAATGTGAGAAATCAAGATTAAATGTTGATACTCTAGTTGCAACTCTTGCCGTAAAATTCAATACAAAGAATTTTCTTGTTCAGATATTTCCAATATTGTGTCAGACGATGATACATTGACAAGAAATATTCATTCAACTGAAAAGTACTCATTTAAGTAATAATTTATAGGAATGTGAGCATAATTAAAATTTGAAATGTCACAAACCCATTATTATGCATTTATCATATTTTAGTATATTCTGTATTATTGTTACAATGAATAAAATGTTTATTTTATTTACGATGTCAAGTTATCTGTGTCCTCCGTTTTACTGGAAAAAAGTTGGTCACCTTAATTATATGTAGAAAAAATCAATCAGGTATAAAAGTAATAATCTGTATTTATTTAAAGCTCCCAGCATTTTGATATTTTTGACTCATGTGGTTTCTGCAACCCAAGATTCAGGTGGATGTATTCATTGAGTTTCTCTAAATTGCGTGATGCAAAAGTCATCAAACAAAGTGCAACGGCTGATACAAGACCGCTCGGCAGACGCACCAGGCCTAAAATATTATCATGCTAACGATGTTTCGGACGAAAGGCTCAAATTTCCTTTATTCTTTTTTTGTGAAACACATTTTCCCTCGCTTTACATATGGGGATCAACTCTATTTTAATACTGAGAGGATTTAAAAATTTTATTTCGCTTTTAAAAAATGAGCTAACAGCAATTCTAAACTAATCTTTATTAATAATGATCTTTATTATTGATTCCATTTCTTTTGTTACTACATAACTTTTATAGCTGTAGTTGCCCAAGGAGGGGAGGGAGTTCTGCCGTAGGCAGACAGGAGGCCAGAGTCTCACTAGTTTGAATACGAGTGTGGATCAAACCAAAACGATACTTTTTTAAATTATATTTTCTGAAAGAATACTTATCAAAATGACACCTATTTTATCTTTCTATCAATCTTCTTTTAACATCTATACAATTTTTCTAACGTATTAGGAGTTTTGTTTATCATTTCTGTATGATAAAAAGAACTCGATGTGTACGAAGCTAGTTGCACAAAAATTCTACCTTTTCTTCTGATAAAAATCTTTCTCCTCCTAATGCCTCTTTGAGAGGTAAAAAGAAATGGTAGCTCGAAGGTGCTAAGTATGGAATATAGGGAGGATGTTCGAGTGTTGTCTAATGAAGTTTCTTTAATTTTTCTTGTGCTGCACCAGCTTTATGTGGTCTTGTATTGTTCTGGAGTTTGCTGTGATTTTACGAAATTGCAACTTATTTGGCATGTTGAATTTCACACGCCCTTAACTTATGCCCATTTTGCCACTAATTTCCTGAACTTTTATTCATCAGGAATAAGGTCACAAATTTGTCGAATTTTCACTCCACTTACACTTGTTTGCGGGTGACGATTATGAATCACAATTTCAACTTCTTCACCGCAATTTTTAAACATCATGTACAATCCCCATACTCGAGACCTTGATAAGTTGTCATTACCGAAATATCAATTGAACCAAACGATTTTTAAAAACCTTCGAATACTAATTTTCTTCATATGTTATTAATATTTTTTTAAAGAATAGAATAAAATTTAATTAAACATTGCGATGTTTTTGCTTTTACATGAATTAGAAGTCAACGGAGTTCCAATATAAAATATTTCTATCGCCTGTCTCATTAATTTTAATTAAAATGAAAAAATCTATTGATCTAGGGAATTTTCAAATCTCCTAGATCTCAAAAAATTACTGTCACAAACGATATTTTAAAAACTGCAAGAAGCTATATTTTATCATAAACTAGCTGTTATACCCGGCGTTACTCGGGATTAAAATATTTTCATGTCTAATATTTTTGATCTAAAAAACTACTTTTGTATAGAAAATTACAATACTCAAAATTCTTTTTGAAGTCTGAAATGTTTTTTAATTAAAATGAGAATATCAGTTGAACCAGACGATTTTTTAAACACGTCGATAGCTAATTTTCTCCATAAGTTATTAGTTTTTATTACATAGATACTTCAAATTTTGTTCATAAATCTTGCAGTATAAGAAAGATTTTAACGGATGTTTTGGGACAATTACATAGTAAATTTTTCAATCAGAAAAAGCGTAAGCATAAATATCAATAAAAAAACAATAAAATTCGTCTTCATCCAAAATTCTTCTAATGTGATCTAGCAAAAGTTCTTATGTATTCTTGTTCTTCACTAATAAAAAAATGCTATAATTTGTAAATTACAATACACAATTTAATTTTTGAAAAGTTATTAAAATGAGAGCAACGAATTGAACGGAAATGAAAGCTGTGTCATGAAAAGCTATTTTTTAAAACTTTTATTATATTTAAAAATAGTTTTTGTGACATAATACATGTTTTTGAAAAATATCACGGAAAATGCCAAAATCTTGCTTTCATCATCATTTTTTCATTCAAATCATTTTTCTTTTTCGTTTTAATTGGTAACTTTTAGCAATAAACCGACGATATGTTGTAATAGCGAAATTTAGTTTTCTATGTATGTGACAGTCAGGGCCGTACCGAGGTGATTCTGCGCCCTTGGCGGAACTGGTAAAGCTCAGCCCCCCACATAAAGTGACACATTTTCATCCCTTTTATAAAGCCCCTACCCGGAAAAAAAGTCACTTTTACAATAGAACACGAGATAGCAAAGGGAAAGAGAGACCGCCACTGGGCACTCTTTGACAGTGAATTAAGTGAAGGAAACGGATACACCAGAAAAATGGTACAATACAGGATTAATGGAATAGAAATTTACATACAAATGCATGTATAGCAACTTGAGGAGAGTGTATATCTACGGATGGTAAGTCCTTTGAACACTTTAAGTCTTTCATCTTTTTATTATTTATACTACATCCTCCTTCAAAATGTACCTGTCAAGCGGCTTGCAACCTGTAATGGCGTTATTTTTAGTACAACTTTGTTACGCTATTATGAATTTGTATTCCAATAAACCTATGTTCAACATTTTATCTGATGTTTCCGGTTCTTTTACATATTTCGATGGCAAATAGCCACCTTTAATGGTCTTCCTTGGCTTTTGAAACCCCAATTGTAAATATGACTTGTTTCTGTACACCCTTAGGTCTTATGCCTTATTCACCCTTAAAGTCTGACCCATGATTTTAGGCCCACCCTCTATAATATGCATATGATGAAGTAAATTTAAAGAAATTTATGGAACAGTGATATAGATAGTAGAGAGGCAACTAACGCAACCGCACAAATCCCTTCTGCTTCGAAAATATACTTTTCCACAAGTTAAAACTGATGCTTATGGAAAAAATCAAAAACCAGGACTTTCTTTAAGACACTTCTTTAATAAATACGCCTAGGAAATTTATTCAAAGGTTTGTTCAGAAGCATCTAAAGAAAATAATGAGATAGACTTAATAATCTGTAAGGTTCTCGTTTTTTTAAAAATTTATTTTGTTTATTTCATCGTGGCAAAGCAACGTTAAGATGATGTTTGGACAGTTGAAAACAGAATTCGCAAAGTATCGCTATACTGTAACGTTGTGTTAGCCTTTCGCTAAATAAATGTTTATCTATTTTTTTATCGGTGTTCATCTGATGATTCTTAATATATTTCAACTCACTCCACATCAAAAATCCCTTTTTAAAGCTTATAAATCATATTTTCAAAATTTTTTACATTGAGTACTATATTGATAGTTAAAAGAGGAAATAATTTTATCTAAAAGGTTAAGGTTATCGACAGATTCTATTATTTTTTGTTTAAAAAGTAAAAAAATAATTATTTAGTTTATTACATGTTGTCTTGTAATGATCAATGATCTGATTTTTCTTAAAAATATCAAAAATTATAATAAGAATGTTTAGTAAAAATTAAAGACGTTGAAATATAAAATCGCAAGTTTGTTTAATTCCTTACACAACACCCGGCTGTTCTAACATTATGAAATACCGAACACCCGTTTCTATTTAAAAACACCATTAATCACAAGACATACACCATGAATAAAAACCACAAATGTGTAATTAATTCCACACTTTCAGAAAATATGAGAAAAATCTTTCGCACATTTCCCCCGAAATGAATGCCACAACAAATTTATAAGAACAGCTAATGTTCTTTCGGTCATCAGCAAACGATTTTTCAGTCCCTTTCTCGGAACCTCACGAAACTCAATCTGCAATGCCCGGTTCACACTGACCGATTCTAGCCGATTTGTGTCGTTGAGCAATAAAAATAACAATAGTAATCCCCATGCCCGTGTGGAGCCACAAAGGGGGCACGTGAGTTACTATTATTATATTTTATTGCTCAACGACATAAATCGGCTACTCTGTACCGCGCCTTAGTCACACGCCGCGTGTGTTGTTTTATCACCGTTTTCATGGTTTATAATAAGCCTGTAAAATGCTTTGGGGACACGGCGTTTGTTTATACCCGTTTATGTTTGTTCTGTAGTTAATCTTTTCTAGTCTTCAGTTCGTTTCTCGTTCGTTTTTTTTCAAAAATTTTCAGTGGAAAGTTATGAAAGTAAATGGTGTTTTTAGTTACTAATTTTTTTTTTCGCCTTTTCCATTTTCAGTACATATTGATTTCTTCTGTTTTTTATAGTTTGCAATTATTTCAATGTTGTTTTGTGTTACGAATTGTCCTTTAATTTTCATGTTGAATTTTCTCAGTATGGAAAATTCCTTGTGAATGTCCAGATTTGTTTTGAATTAGAATATAATTATGCTATTAAAGCATGGAAAATATTGATTTTCACACCTGACTTTTTAACGTTTGGGAAAAGAAAGCTTTAAACTTAACATTGTACAGCATCATGTACAGTTTAATAGTTTTTAACAATTATTAAGACTAAATTTTTGATTGTGTGAAAACATTATGAATTTAATTTTACAGAACAAATGTGAGGCAATTATTTATAACTGAAAAATTATTACGTTCGAGTTTTTTTATAATTTTTTCAAAGAATTGAATAAGTTTATTGAAGCTTAATCTGTACTAGTAGCTAATCGGGGAAAAATACAAAAATAAAAAATAGTTTCAATTAGATAGTAAGAGTTTTAATTAGATATAACCGGAATTTGTCTCAATTTTTTTCAAGAATCTTAGTAATGGCATTTTTTTTTAAATTACGTTTGATTACATGTAGAAAAATCTTATTTTCGGTATGAAACATGAAATTTACTTTTAGAAATAGAGAAAAGTAATACCTCCGTTTTAAAAAGAACTGTAAAAAAACAAACAACCTTGACCAGGGCCAGATTTCCCTTGTAAGGGCCAACCTAGGCCATGGCCCAGGGAGAAATTTAAAAGAAATTACAATAAAATATTCACAAATTTCAGTATTATCTTAACAAGATCATATTAAACACTATTCTTTAAGCACATCATTGAACATTGAATAAAATGGCGGCTCATTTACGTTGCCTATCTCTATAGTTCGGGGGATGGACCAGGATGGGGAGGGCACAGAATTAAGGGCGGAATGTATAAATGTATAAATCCGGCCCTGATCTTGACTTAACAGCAAGCAGTAAGGAATACAGGCACAATTCAATTAGGAATAACCTAAAAACTTAATAAAAACCGCGAGAAAAAAATATCTTGTGAAACAATGTGTGACTTCAACTCATTTATTGCTATAACTGTGTATGATACCAGATAAGTGGCAACAGTCAGATGTTGGCTTACTTTGAATTTGATTTAAAAAAGAGATGAGTACGAATACGTTTGAACAATGTCATGTTGTACGCAGATACGGAGTGTAATAGTTGTTTTTTAGTGTTCTAATAAATATTTGTTTAGTCTTAGAAGAAGTATTATGAATGCCAATAAAAAGCCAACAATATATATGTACCGAATAATATATTAACTGAAGCAGGCAACAACAAAAGTCAGTTCGGAGATATCGGAATCGTATGCTCTTTGAATAAAAAATTCCGTAAGTGGAAAATCAAAATCTATGATTTAATTCGTTCTCAAAGAATTTACTTGCGGGTCAAAAAATTTCTAATTAAAGTAACTTGGATTACTGAACTCGTTATTTGGTTGCATCGTCGTCTGAAGGCTGCTAAAAGCAATTTCTATAATCTTGAAGCTCGATATCGCATTAGACTCTTTGTCTCTTAAAAGATAAAAAAAATATTATGTCCGTATCCTATAACTGTCCATATATTTAACCTGTCAGCACACGCGCTCCTTTCTGCTACGTTAGTACACGCGCGGGACAAAAGTTTAATTCTAAATAATGAACCAATTTGAAGAATTAAAAACAATTTAACGTAATATTTTTTGATATTTATTACTAAAAATCGAATTTTAGTTGAACATGTATTTTTACTGAAAAATGTACACATGAAAATTTCGACTGACGAAATTTGCCATAAAATATATAAAATCTATATAACTAACTTTTTTAAAGTTCACATAATAGGTGTATCAATATTTAGAAACACATATTTGATATTCTTTGTATTGAAAATTTTTGAGTAAACGATGTCTAAATTACTACAAAATTAATCGATATAATTCTGTGAATTACTACATAATTTATGTACTTTTTTTTATAAAAATACAACTTAGGCGCATTTTAGTCATTCCATCAGCTTATCGTTTGAAAAATGTTCACACAATATGATAACATGCCTTTTACAGATTAGTTTATTTCACTCGGAACAGGGCACTGATGTTTTTCTGTCATCATTTCTGGAACACTTATCGCAATGTCCGCAACATCTTTTGGGTATTTTTTCTTGTTGAAGGTATATTTGTTCTCCAGCTAGTCTCTTCACAACATTTCCAAATTTTTTTTCGCGTTCGTAACCGCTCATTTCGCCCTCCCGATTCGTCTCTCAATGCTAGATTGAAATGAAACGCGAGCACACGCGCGGGATAAAATTCCTTTTCACTATCTGTTCATGACCTTGACAGGTACCAGATGTGTAAGAACGGTCAATTAATAATAATGACTTTTTTTATGCAAAAATATGCAGCTGTCCCAGCACGTGTGCTGACGGGTTAAAGAGGTCGACCGTAGATAAGGGATGTTTGCACTTCTTACTTTTCTTATCGAACAGCAAAGGATTGCTTTCTTTTCCACTTATGATCATGCTTTTTTAAAGTTGGCCTATCTTTTTATCTTATATACAAATACAAATTTTGACTGAGGTGAATGATAAGACGTCCAGATAGAATTTGTATATAAACTATTGGTAGTCATTACTCTCAAACTGTGCATCGAAAAATTCTCTAGCCGCTGTTGGTGTATTCTGCTTACAAGTACGTACTTTTTCTCACCGTTATATTAATTTTTTATGTTAAT